>JAFIRS010001939.1:0-272000 GCA_018342105.1 Gonioctena quinquepunctata | reverse complement strand
ATTAAACCGATAAAAAAGAGACTGAAAAGGAAAATAAAATAAAATTTTTTAGTATTAAAAACCCCTCCTAGACTAATGTAAATAATTTTTTTGAGTCGGCCCCAAACAAACAATCAATGGAGGTCATTGAATTTCTTTAAAGAAAATCAAACAAAATGCACCTGGCGCCTACTCAAAATTACTTACATTAGTTTAGAGCCTAATTATTAAGACTAAAAAGGTTTTATTTTGTGCTGTTCAGTTTCTTTTTTCGTCGGTTTAACTTTTTTAAAAAAAGTATTTATAGGGATTGGAAAACCTCACTAACATTTTCTCCATTGACTTATCTCTACAGTTTTCTAGTTTGGGGGGGTTTTGTCTCCGAACTTGATCTACTTAGATTACATTTCAGAATATCGGTGTATTTATCCCACTTTGAGTTCCTAGGTTTTCTAGTGAGACTGATTTTGTTGGAGCCCTCTACATTGAACAGTATTATTCTATGGTCAGAGAGGAGGGCCTCGTCTGATACCTACCAGTTTTAATCATTTCACATTTGACTCCCGAGTGTTATGTCCAAATCTTTCTAGTTGAATTCTTGTAGTTCCTCACCTATTTGTTAGTGTATCTATTTCCCCAGATGATGTTTGGCCTTGACATCGCATCCAATCAGAGGGGAAGTTCGTTTCTCTACTTTCTGGTGGTTCTTGCCCATATCTAGGAAAAGTAGCATGAGGTTAGGACTATGTAGGAACCAGATCGCTCGTCATATATTCTGAAAACAACAAAATTTTTATTGATTCTGATCAAAATGCATCCCCTGGGGTTTGTCACATCTAGTGTCCTAGATGACCTTACCTACTTTGTTTGGCAGTCCTTATAGATCTAAGGTTCTTGGATTGGCACCATTTTCAGACGACCCCCAGAAACATTCTCGAGATAGTGGCTGATGCTCACCTCGAGTAGTGAATGTTCGCCCCCATTCACCGCTAGCATCCCGCCATTAGCAACAGTGCTTCACCCATTGAGGGTATTTCCAGCGCTGAGATCGGCGGCGATGGTTGCTGTCCCCCAAGGGTAGTAGTTATGCAGCAGGGGGTTCCAGCCAGAAATCACCCGTTTCCAGTTAATTCCATAAGGATTCTAAGGTCCAAGCTGTTAATTTTTTGTCCAAAATCTCCCAGCGTGTTTGCGTCAAGCGCCGCAGGTGTTCGGATCAACCGCGCCGCGTGGAAGGGTCCGTCCGCCGACCTCCGGTACCTGCTGTATTATCTGCTCATTTATCGATAACGCACATTGAAATAAAAGCTTAAATTTTCATGTCGATAGGATGAGAATTAATTATAATAATATTTTAAGGATGAAGCGTAGGGATTCGGGATATTGTATCTCGATTTGACGCAAAGTATATGAATTGATCCCAACACCCTCGATTGTGGGGAAATTAGATTGGTGGGGTTCCAGCAAAAGTTTATTAATGGTAATATGACGATTGTTGATTGACAAGGGTTTTTGATTTTTGTCTTAAATAAAGGGAGGTCTGGCCAAGATTGGGGAAAATTTTTACATTGAAACGTAAAAAGGGAAACCCCCATTGAATGTAGGTTTGTTTCCATGGTTTTTTCATTGATTTTTGGGTGATCAGAAAAATATATAGCAAAATGTTTGAGAATTACTGATTGGGGAAAGGGGAGAGGGTTAATTATAATAATACCCAGGGTTTGATTAGCGTGGGATTGGTATATTAAATTTCCCGGGAGATTTGAAAAAAGATATGAATTTGACCTCAACATTTTGAGGGGAGAAATTTTAGAGGGTTTTACTGATGGTAATTGTTTGCCGGATGATGATCTTTCCGGTCGGGAAAAAAAATGGAAGTTGATAGGGGGAAATTTTCGATTGTAGGAATCAGTCGGGTATGATTTCCCGAACCCCAAACTAATGGAAAAAGGGGATGTTTTATTGACGGGGTGATGGTTTCCCCCCTTTTCCCAAAACAAAGCAATGTAGGGGTTTTGGGAATTTCCTGAACGTTTGGAAGGGAAACCCAACAATGGGCAAATTTTTGTTTGTTGTTTGATGTTTTTGTTTCCGGTTTTTTTCCAGACTGCCCCAAAAATATTTAATTTTTTTGGGAAGCCCCGAGGGGAAGTAGGAGCTGGGACGGAAAAAATTTCCGGAAAGGAAAATATTATTGTTTGTTTGTCGGTGTTTTCTGGATACCGTAACGGGGAAAAATATTGAATTGGGTTGATATTTCCCCGAAAGTTTGGGAAAAGGGGCCGGATTTGAAAAAAAATGCATCCACCCCTCGCGAAGCCCAAAATGAGGGGGCCCAATAGATGCCCGGGAGGTTTTAGGGGGGAAAAATGCATGATGACACCAAAAAAAAAAAAAAAGACGACTTAAAACTCCATTAAAAGCCGATGGGAAAGGGGGATTACCCGGAAAGAGATAAATGAAATTTTCCAAAAATTTGAAAGTGATGGCCCCGGGTTAATTGTCTTGGGAAATTTTTGAAAAAAGTTAGGGGTGAGGTTTTGGTTACCCTCGACGGGTAAAATTGAGCTTTTTAAGGGAATTATTGTTTGTTGTTTATTGGAAAAGGTTTTGACAAAAAAAATTCAAAAGTTTGGAGATTGAAGGACCCGATGGGCTTGGGGTTGGTTTTTTGATTCCATTTTTGTTCATTTTTTCTGTTATTGGTTCCGCGGGGAAAAAATAAAGATTCAAAGGGAAACCCGATATTTTCAAAATTTTGTTTGCCGCTCCGTGCAAAATATAAAGCGAACCGGGTGTTTGGGAAACCCGAATTTTTCACAGAAGGGCGGTGCCCGGGGTCCCGGTTGGGGGAAAAGAATTAGGAGGGCCGATGTTTGGGAAAATTTCGGGGGAACCCACTTTTAAACCCCTTTAATTAATTAAATCTTTTCTTCCCATGGTTATAGGCAGGAAAATGCCCCCCATTCAGTTTCGGCCTTTTTGGTGTTAACCCTCTTTCGCCCATACCTATTTTTGGGGGGGTGAAAAAAAAGGAAAAGCGAGCCCCAAAAAAATTCTTTCCCAAAACCGGCCCAAAAAAAGTAAAATTTTTTCCCCAAAGGGGAAAACCCTGGAGTTCTTTAATTTTTTCCCGCTTCTTTACCCCTTCGTTTACCGTGGTTGGGGTTTAATGAGTTCCCCCCCCAAAAAAGGGATAGAATAAAAAAGGGAATTCCAAGGATCCCCAGTTGTTTGGATTTAAAACGATTTTTAATTTGGCGGGGAAATTTAAAATTTTAGGGAATTAAAACGATTACCATACCAATTTTTAAAGCTTAAAAGGCCCGTCCGCAAAAAAATAAGAAACGGGTTCCCGGGGGGCGTTCGTACCGATAAAATTTGAAAATTAGGAAAATTTTTTCAAGCCCCCGGTTACTTTTTTCCTCGAAATTTCCTTTCCTTCCCCCAAAGGAAGCTTTAAAAATGAAACGGGTTGGGTATTTTTGGGGAATTTTAAAATTTTTCCGAAAAACGAAAGGGGTTTGTCCCTTAAATGGAATTTGGAATTGGAAAACGTTAAATGAAATGATTAAAAGGGAAATTTAAAAAACCCCATTTTTTTTAAACCCCAAAAAGATGAGGGGCCGTTTAGGGAAATAAAATCCCAAAATTGGCTGAAAGGGGGATTGGGTCTTTTAAAATTGGCGGTCAAAAAAAAAGAGAAACGTAACCCGGGGCCATAAAAAAATTTAGAAAATTTCCCGCAGAAAATTACCAGAACATGAAGGGATGCTTTCCTTCGAACCGATTGAGGGAAGCTTTTCTTAAAAACCCAAAAATTTAAAAAAAAGCGTTTGTAAATTTTTTATTTTAGGAAATAATGAACTATTTCACGAGAATCCGAAATAAAAATTTCGCTTAAAAAAAATGTCTTTTGGAAGGGTTTAAAGGCGTAGAATTTGGGCAATAAATCATACAATGACATTAAAAAAATTAATTTTCTCCTTCCCCCCAAGAAAAATCAATATGGAAGGAATTAACGTTATAAAAAATAAAAGGCAATTCTCGTTTTACAAAAATATATAACATATATTAAAAACACCCTACCTTTCATTTAAAACCCAAGCCCCAAACCCCATAAAAATGGCCCGCCTTTTTATCTTTTTTATTTGGTCTCCCCGGCCGAATCTTTTTTCCAAACGATGTTATGTAAATTAAGGCCGTTTTTCCCGGGGGTTTTCCTTCTTCCAATCCATGGGTTGGAAATTTTCCAAACTTTTAAACCCCAATAAATTAAAGCCAAAATGCCCTTCTTTCATTCCGATAAAATTCCCGCCGCCCACTTATAGATTCAAGGAATATGTCACCCGCATTTTTTTTTGGGGTGATTTCTGTTTTTTCCCAATTCGTTTACCCCCTTTTACCTCAAAGTTTGGGCTGGAAAACCCGGGAAATTTTTAAATTTCCAGTTTACTTTTCCGGGCTGGGAAAGCATAAAGGGGCCTTGGCGGAAAAAAACGTGAAAAAGTCGGAGCGACAAATATACCAACGAAAGGACGTCCCCCGGTTTTAACGCTTTAAAAAATGAAAGGAAACAACGAAAAAGCCCGCTTTTATTTGAATTTTGCCGACATTCCCGGGAAAATGCTTAATTTTCCGCCGACGCCGCAACCAAAATAAACGTAACTGCCTTCGTAAATTGGTTGCATCCGAGATTTTTTGGCTTTTGGGAAAAGTTTTTACCCCTTTAATTATACAAAAAAACTTTTCGAATTTATCATAAATCGAACATTCCCCCATCTTAATCTTTCCTTTAAAGGGGGCGCATAGATAAAGGGGATTTCAAATGGAATAACCCTTCACCCAAAACCCCGGGCCATGTTATAAATCAAACTTTCCCCGTTTCCCATGGGAAAAATCCCGGCAAATCCCTTTTTAAAAAAGCTAAAAATTTAATGGGCGATTAAAATTTTCGGAAATAATCCTTCGGGGGAAAACATACCAAAAATGACGACAAAAAATGCCATACCGTTTCCTAAAACTGGGGTATCATCCACGGGGGAAAGGGAAAAAAGGGACCTGAAAGACGGCCAAAATTTGATAACTAACGCTTGGCGATAATTGGGCGGGGTTTATTCCTTTAAACCCCCGCGAACCAGAAGCTTTCCTTTGCCAGTTCAAAATTTTAAAAAGAATTGAAAAAGGGGCCAAAAACCCCCTTTTTCCCCCAATTTCAAAAAGGTTTTTTCAAAAAACCCCCTTTTTCCGCTGTGTTCTTGGGGGATGGGTCTTTGAAATTGTTTATATAAAAAATTAACCCTCCGTAAGGGCAGGGTTAAACCAAAATGGTGGAAATGTTTAAAAAAGGTGCTGCGAAAAATTGAATTCGCGGGCCCCCGGCATTCATTATCTCCCAAAAAAAGTTTTTGGCCCCGCTTTTTTTGCCGACCCAATATATTTCCTTATCCGGTTTGGATGGGCCGATTTTGAAAATCAGTTTTTGTTGAGGATGACCAAGGGGAGAGGCGGAACCCCCTTTACCCACGACAAAAATTATTTTTTCCCCCCATTCCCCCCAATACGCCGATAAAAATACCGATTTTTTTTTCCGTAAAAGGGCCGAAAAAAATTTTTTCCAGAATAAACCGTTTTTAAAACCCAAAAAAATTTTCTTAAAAAATTTAGGGGGAAACGGGGATAACTGCGCAAAAAACCCGACCCCGTCCCTTTTGGGTTAAGTTCGTAAATTCGCAATAGGCAAATTTCGAAGCCGAGACCCCGAGGGAATTTTCCCGTGTTTCCCCCCAGCGGAAAATTTTCCGGCAGACCGACGAATCCTGCCGATTCGAACCCACTTTTTCCATAGAAGATCTTCGAAAAAAAGTCCTCCCGAACAACAGGGTTTGGCCTCCCCCCCTAAGTTTTCACCCATACTACTAGTTTTGGTTTGGGAATTTGGGGATTAATTTTAAAAAATTTCCCCCCCCCGATATTGTTTCCCCCCCAAAATTTATTAATGTCGTGCGCAGTTTCCAAAAATGGTTTTTTTGGGAAATTTTTTAAAAAAAAAATTTAAAGTTCCCCCGGGGATTAAAAGAAATAAAAAGGGGAGTCATTTCAAACTTTCTTTTTCCCAAAATTATATATAACTTCATTTGGAAAAAATTTTTCCACAAAGGAAAAAAAAAATTAAGTTATAAAAGCTTTTTAAAAATTTTTTCCAGGGTTTTCAAATTGTTAAAAAGAATTGGGGACTTGGACAATTCGGCCATCATTAAAATTCCCCCGTTGGTTTTTTTTCCCTTTTGGCGATATTTTTTTTTGGTTAAAATTTCTTTTAAAATTTTTAAAGGAAAGGGGGTTAAAGTTTTTTTGATAGATTTTGGGGTTCATTTTTTTCGGGTTTTTTTTTCATTTGGCAGCAATTTTAAAAATCGTAGGCCCAAAAATTTGGCTTTTTGGGAAACCCCTTTTAATCGGGTTCCCCCGGACCGAATGTTGGGACGGATTTGGGGTAACCCAAAAATTTGGGTTCCCCCCATTTTTATTTTCATTTCCCTTTAAAACCTTTTTTCCAAAATAAATTTTTGTTCAAAATTTAACTTATATCATTTTTTTTTGCTTTTTTATACGAAAATTTTTCATTGTTTCTTAAATTTTTAATTGTCATTTTCGATTTACCCCCGAAAAAAAAAAAATGCTTTTCATTAAAAATTTTTGGCATAGGCAAATTTGGAACAATGAAAAATTGGGGGGAAAATTTCCCCCGCAAAACATTCCTTCCCCCGGGGGTTCCCCAGGGTTTTTTGAAAACGGGTTATAGTATTTTTATTTTAATTTAAAAGGGGCACTGGGGAAAATTTTTGGAAAAAAGAAAAATTGGCCACCGATTACTTGTTCGTGAAAAAATAGTTCCGAAAGAAAGGGCCCCTTTAATTTGTTATGGGGAAGTCCCATTATATTTGGATATCGGGTTTTTCCCCATCGATAAAAAAACCAAAAAAAAGGGGGTTAAGGGGAAAATTACAGGAAAAGGGAAAGGGGGAATAGAAATTTGAAAACGAGGGTAAAAAATCAAACCCAAAACCCCCAAAATAGGCCCGTGGATTTAAAAACCCCCCCTGTTTTTTCGGCCCTTAAAACATTTCCCCCCATTTTTTCATGTTTTGCACAACCATTGAATCTTTTTATCATCGATGGAACCCCTCGATGAAAAATTTATAGTGGTGGGAACGCCATCTATGCCTGCTTTAACATCTTTGGGGAGTACCGCTCTTCCCCTCGCAACGGTATATTTTTCCCCCGGGGTTTAATGTCCGGGGAAACCCATGAAATTTCCCCTTTAAAACCAAAAATTGTCCCGTGGTTTTCAAAAAGGGGGTGGAAGTAATTTTTAATCAATTCCATCAAAATCAGGGGGGGAAAATGGGGAAGGGACCATTGAGGGGGAATTTTCCCCCGTTTTCATTGAAAATCCCCTTCCAAACATAGTTTTTTCCTTTTTAGACCCCAATTTAAAATGGAAATACCAATATTTTTTTTCGGGGTTTGGTCATCGAAATTTTTGAAACAACCCCAAAATTTTAAAATTAAATAACCCCGTTTTAAATTTTGGAAATTTTTTAATCAGATAACTATAAGTTGATGACTCAAAACCCCAGGGGGAAGGGGATATTCCTTGGAAAAAGGAGAAAAAATTGTAGGGGTTGTTTAAAGGGGAAAATTTTATGGAAGGGAAAAAATATCAACCAAATTTTGGTTTAAATTCAATCGGGCCCCCGAACACCCAGGCATCATTCCCAAAACAACCCCCCAAAAAAACATGGGTTTGGAAATACATAAAAACCCGAAGAAAACCCGAAAAAAAAAAAGGTTTTTCCCCAAACCCCATAAAAACCCAAATGGGGTTTCAAATTCATCTTAAGGGGAACCTATAAGTAAAAAAAGGGAAAACCAAAAAGTTAAAAAAACCAATCGATTTTAATAATGAAAACCAAGAGTTAGGATGGTGAATTGTCCAATCCATTGCATATATTGTTCTGATATGTCAACAATTTGAATCCATAGAATGAGTTTGAAGCTTTTAAAAACAATCATTTATAGCATTAACGTTGTTTTTTCATCCTGTGAATCATATGTTTACAACAAAATGAATGAGTTATATATAATTAATTGTTATATGATGCAATTGGAAATGATTCCTATATGATTTCTAAATCAGATAGATTATATTGAAGCTTTGGATGGTTTTCCATAAAAAGGATTTACATACATTTTGAGTTGAGTAAACACTTCTGCACTTTGACATTAATAATAATGGGTGATTATAGGCTTAATATCAGTGGGGACTCAAGATGTGTGATTCAATGTTAATCAAATTGCAGGAGCTCGCATGATACTGAGGGAATAGGTGATATCTATAAAATAAGAGGTATGAACCGTAATGGTGTTTTTATGGAAACGACTTGTAAGCGATAAAGTGATTCTTCAATAAAGGTATAAATAAGGGTTCGAATCAACTAGATATCATCCGAAGATTCTGCCGAAACGTCATGGAATTGGACCTTCGAGGACAATTTCTACAATATATTATGGGAGAAACAAACCTTAGAAGTACTAATTCATCGAACTCTCAGTCTTCAGAAATTTGTCCAGTATTCACCTGAATTTGATCTTTGAGGCAGTTGCGACAATGAGTACGATTCACAATTGATTTGGGTATCAAGTTTTATTTACCTGAATGTGGACTAGATCCGCACAATAATTTAATGAAACATATTTGGTTTGTATACACCTTTCGTAATATTCCCAATTATTCTAGAAAAAAATTATTTTCATAACTTTATGGAGTGACAGAAGAGAAAATCAATATTGATATGTATCAATCAATATAGTAAGGAATGACGAGAATGAAATGTTCTAGTCATGGAATAAAATTGGTAATTCCCTTACCCATCATCCCATTGAATGAGATCATCAAATAACAAATTCATGATTTTTATATATCATTTTTCTGATCTACAAGCCATTGATGTATTAAATATAATATGTAGTCGACAAATGTTTCACTTGGTGTTAATGAAAAACTATTTTGAGGATGATATCAGTGAATGCATGATGTCCTCGCCCTGCACACATCCACAATACTGAATTCTAATTCTTTTTGCTATGTTTCACCTTTGTGAAATGTATTTCCACCATTATTGTTTCATATGAACAAGGTTATCAACTAGGGTTGAAACACCCTTTTTCTAATCTATATAATTAATTTCAAATGACTAACGTATCACTAATATTAATTCTAGCAACAGTAAACTTGATTTGAAGAAACTTACACCATTTCTCGCGTTGGAATTAGGGAAGACAAACAACTTTTTGATATAACTTATTCCAATTCTTGTAACATTTCGAACTGAACGAGCAGACATGTATCTAATTTCGCTGAGAATTGTGTAGAATCAATCCTCAACGCTGTCTGTCATATCATAGCACGTTAGTTATCAATTCTAATGACATTGTCTTTTCGAATCTAATTCATCCTTTGGTTCCCATCACTATTTTCTGTGGATGAGGAAATACCACCAATTGCTAGAGGTTGATGTGTGGTGATATTGCATTAATGTCGATCGATTTGTGAACATGTTTTCCCTCAGATTATACCTAAAGATTTGTGTATGTTAATCGACTCAATCATATTTCGTAGCATATTATAGCAGCTATTATAAAAAAAAACATTACCAAATATATATTACCCATAAGAAACGAATTAATCATTGAATGTTTGATTCTACAACATTGTAGATTTGTGAATGATCTGGTTGATTCACATTCTGATAATCCCATTGATCCTATGCATATATTATGGAACGATATAATATTGATAATTGAGATGTGGTCGCATTAATTTATGATCTGGTTGATTCACATTCTGATAATCCCATTGATCCTATGCATATATTATTGACCTTAGTGTCTCGAATGAATTCTGCAATACTCGACAAGCGTTCAATCACGTAGATTATTTTCAATCATAGTTCGCTGAAGCGATCTGAAGCAGATATTAACATTCAATTCTAACAAAACCTCAGTGAAATGCTCGATCAACAACCTCGAATACCAAAACGCAACTATTCGTTGTTCTCAATTTCCATTTATATGTATGGAAGCATTATAATACATTTAGCGACCGGTCCGTTATATTCGTTAAATACTATATTTGTCACCAACTGTCTGCGTGTTTTTTCATAACGAACGTTTTTTTCACTACCAATGCCATTTCATCAAATCATTTCAATGAGCTCTAAACCCCTGAAATATTACAATCTAGAGTGGAAAACTCCAGGATGTTAAATACAAGCATCTTAAATTCTTTAAGAGAATCATAGATCTTTTGAATGAATATGTAAAATCTATTATTGGCATCTGAAAAGGGGCCATATACTGTATTCGATGATAACATATTCACAATATGAATCTATATAAGTGGGCAGCAGTATGTATATATCGTATATAATCGATGAAAGAAAATTGTATTTCGTGCATAAAATAATTTATTAATTGTAGCAAAGCGCTTTCGACCGTTAGGTTATCATCAGTGCGTACTCGTCAGGTGTACAAGAAGCCAAAAAGGCAATAAAACATCTCATGATCAATGAAAATTGTATAGGTTTATATAACATACATGTTAAAATAAGTATTCTAGGCCAGGATGACACTAGAGATAAATTTTTCTCTTTATCTCATTTCTTGTAAGAAACCATTATTTTGGTGTGATACCAAGACCAAGACTTGGGTGAGTGAGAAAAGGAGAATGGGCGATGAACATATATATATATATATATTTTTTTCAATGTCCTTTAATATATGCTATTACCTGAGTTCTACTACATTGAATCTCCTTCCATATTACATTTTTCTATGAGGCGAATGAGTATTGAATATATATTTTCAATGTCATTCAATATGATCTAATGCCAGAGTTCTACTACTTCCATTGAATCACCTTCCATGTTACATTTTTCTATTAGAAGCAATTGATTTATTTACGGATTCTCTTATGATAATAGTTACATTATTTCCATAATAATATCATCATTTTACAATCGAAAGCTGTGGAAGTTATTGTTTGCTAGGGTATAATTCTTTCCCTCTCCCAATCGGGTATCTCGAGAGCATGAAAACATCCTACATACATGTTCATGGTAACTATCTGCAGCAAATTTTCATAATTTTCATGATATGTACAGCGAGTATACGTTCTACTCTAACTCATTTCTTTGTTGACTACATCCTCATTTCAATGTCCTATAATGACCATCGGAAATTTGTTCACATCAATATTAGTATTTATATCCATAAAACTGTTTTATTCCGCATCAATCTTTGGTAAAGAATTTAAAATATTTTTCTCTAGTCACCATTGCCTGAGTTCTACCACTTCCGTTGAATCATCCATTCATGTTAACATTATGCTATTCCAAGTTCTCACTTCATTTATTGGTACAAACCCACTTTCATTGTTGCAAAACTCAAAAAACTTCTCCAAAAGTGCAAAACTTATGTTTTCGGTGTTTCAATCGTTCTCCTTCCATATGTCAGAATAACAAATGAGAATCAGATATTTCGAGAGCATGCAAGCATATATTACCAATCATAGCTTACCGTAGCGATATGAATCACATACACCTAATTTTCATAGTATATCTAGTATATCGAATGCACACACACCTCGAGGAACCTGCGTTATACTATTCACTTTTTCGTCAGTTACAGACCATTTCAATGTCATTAGTACTATTGAAAATATCATGTCATTTGATTATTCACATGTATATAACTTTTTTTATTTTTGCATCCACCTGCCAGTGAACCTGTATATCATTTACAAATACCAAGCTAGCTAAAGATTGATCCATGGATTCCATGAAAATCATTCACAAATGTTATATTCTATCCACTATTGTAGATTGAAAGCTCATCAATCCAATTCTCCCAGTATGCGTTTTTCAGATACATGTGTAAAGGAATATTCGGAAAATATAGAATTATCATCTCACCAAACTGCCTGTTGCTGAGTGCAATGTCGTCAATATATTTTTGGATGATTCAATTGGAAGAATTGTAGAAAACTTGACTCTATTCATATTGACATCCTTTTTTCTTTTTTCTGTCACCCTAACTTAGAAAATCATTATATATGGTCAATAATGAAATTGAACTACCATAAAAACTCTAATAAACTGAATCAGGTGACAGGTATCACTGCCTGGTCAAGGAAAACCCGCCGACTGCCCATAAGTGAAGAATAACATTAATGAATATATAGCGGTATTCGTATGTAACACCCATACTTCGAAAAATATTCACACATAACATCATAGTCCACTAATACAGTCTTAATGCGCCTCACACCAACCACGATTATATACGACCCCAGGTCCTTATCATATCTGTGAAAATATATTCGAAAAATATATGATATTCATTTTCGAACTACGCGTTCTCATGTTTTACTTTGAGCAGCAATCAACTATCGAATACTATCATATCCATTTCGAATTCATCACTCTTATTCCTCCAATCATTGAATGCCCAAACCAATTCGATATTTTTCCATATGACACTAAGAATATTGTGAACCATCTTTACTCAACCAGCAATCAATAATATTACCATAACTAAGCTTCATCCGATCACTTCAACTCCTACAAGCGCTCGAGTCATGCTCAAACAATTTTATTAATTTTGTGTCAAGTACTGAATCCATATATCAATCAACAATCAATAATTGCACCATTATTAAGCATCAGTTTGATTCATCCAATCGTTCGATGCAGAGCCGGCCTTAGTGAGCGCGAGGCCTGGGGCCAACTTGTTGTGCGAGGCCCTTATATATTTTATTTATTAATAAATTGATATTTTTATACTTTGAAGAAATTCCTACTCAATGTTGTCATTTATTCACCTTCCCCTCACTACCTCTCGGATGGCGTGCCTACTAAATATATGTTCAAAATACAAAACACATAATTTAAATAAATAATTTATTTGGCGAGAAAAACACTTCTGAATGTTTCAACAATGACAATATAATAATCAATACTAGATAAAATGATATGAGAAAGGTAACAAAATCTAAACAAAACAATATATAATATATTACGTAATATATTCAAAAAAAAAACATGTAAAACTCAAAATAAAATAATAATTTGAATTCTTTCACTGAGTGAAAATGAAACGTGAAACGTACATGTGAGACTCATGAGATCTTGTGAAAAAATCACACGCCTAGCTTTAATTTTCGAAAATTCATCTATAATGGCATCAAACTCCAGCCTCGCCCTTATATCAGACTCTCTCGATGATGTGGCTAATGAACTTAAACGATCTTGAGACATGGATGTGCACTAGCAACTGTAACAGGAATTGTTAACAGTACCCTATATGCGATGAAAGTATTGGGAAACGGATTTCCCATTTCTTTCAGTCGTGTCAACAAGTCAATTGCAGTTAGTGTTTCTGGTGGCAAAACTTCTCTCAAAATTCTCAGTTCGATTAATAGTTCTGCTCCATCTACATCCCGATGTTCCCCACTACTGAGATACAAATCCAAATCAAAAGCATTTTTTCAGATCTTCATCTAATTTGTCGCAATTTTGAAATATTATATAAAAAACCGGAATGTTTCGGCCCATAATAACGATAATAAATCTGTCTGCGACTACATAAACACCGATGGCGGGTCAGGTTGAAGAGAGTCCTATCGATATCTGAAGTCTAGCAACGTCGGGCGTGGTTAGTACTTGAATGGGTGACCACCGGACAAGGAAGTTCCACGTTAAATATCCTTACAACTGTAGCGTAGTAGCATATTCGCAGCTGTAGGCGTCTTATCAATGAGCACAAGAAGACGATAGATATGCCATCCTTCGGAGGGGACGTTAAGATGTCGGTCCCGAGTTCATTTGATGTTGAGCTCGTTAAAGAACCCCACCTCTAAAACAACAGAGGATTCGGCAAAATTTCCGGTTGGGAGGAGTGTGCTCACCGGCGTAGGTGTCTTGGTAGCAGAAATAGGCCGACGTTAAATAAAAAAAGAAGGAAGGAAGGACTATCTAAACACGTTCACGTTAATGTCGTCAATATAGGTATAGTTTTCCCATTATCAATTGCAGAAGCATAAAAAAGTCTTGCGGCGAAATCCTGTGAGCAGCAGTGGCGGAGATAACTAATTTTATTTAGATATTTTAATATCCTGAAACGTATTTCGATCGGCACACACCAAGGCCGCAGACGCTACTGGTTTTTAATCTTTCAGAGCTATTAAAACACAAATATAACGCGTGATTTATGACCTCCCATCGTATAGACACACCTCCAAGCATTGATGTCCGACTTGATTGGCCCAGACGAATCGATTGTAGAACAGACAGCAGTCACTCAAGTCCACGTTGACCAGCGGGCTCTTTGTGCCGACGGAGACTGTATACAAGTAGTGCAGATTATTTTTCGTTCCGTTTCTTCGCATATACGCTCGTGTTAGCGAAGTGAGTTTTTATTTGCTCCCTATAGAAACAGCTTCTGCAATTGATATTGGATGGACTATACACGAAATATTCAGTTATTATTCAACGACTGGATCAAATAAAACTCTTTACTCAACATGTGAACGGTTAAACATAAATACGAAACTATGATGTTGAACGCAACTAATGACTAATAACATGTCGTTCTAACACGTGATCATCCTAAATGTAGATAGGCGGGAGAGTGGTAGGGCCTAGAGTACAGTTCCGTACTTAGGAGCTTGGTTCCTCTCTGTTAAAGAAAAGCAGGCGTTGCGAGCATTAACTAGAAATTGAAATTTCTGAAGAGTGCACAAAGAGGCCATTCTTTATCAGAATTTCAGTAGTAGCAGAAAATTCATAATGTGTAAAAGTTTTTTTAAAATTGTAATCAGTGATTTTATTAACGAAACGAAACCTTCGGTAGCGCGAGGCCTCTAGAGGCGCGAGGCCCGGGGCCGGCGCCCCGCTTGGCCACCCTTAAGGCCGGCTCTGGTTCGATGAATGTTCAAGCCATCTACATATGCTTTGTGTCAAATTCCGAAGAATACAATGTACAGAGTCCATACACTAATCAGTAATGAATATTATCATTATCATCTTTCAGCTAATCCTTTCCATCGACATTCAATAATAATTATAAGTCGTCTTTGTATTTTATTTTGATGTCATCATGCATTTCCTCACCGCATATACCTCCGATCATCTAGTGAACCCCATCACATTTTAGACTCCGCGAGCGTGGATACACATTCATTTCAAATACCTGTCTCATTCCTTCAATCATTCGTGAAATATCAACCCAATTCAATATATTTTCCTATGTCTGATATCGGAGAATACACCGACAAACAATCAATAATATTACCATTACTGAACTTTATCCGATCACATTAACTCCTACATTCGCTCGAGTCGTGTCCAAAACAACTTCATATATTTTGAGTCGAGTACTGAATAAACCGAATCAAAACATCAATCAACAATCAATGATAGCACCATTATTGATTCCTTCAATCGTTCGATAAATGTCCAAACCAACTACATATGCTTTGTGTTGAAGAAACCGAATCCATACACCAGTCAATAATCATCGCACTACCATTAATTAAGCTTCAGCCGAATCATACCCGACTGATTCCTACAATCGAAAAATGCCCATATCAACTTCATATTTTTTATCGAACCGAACGATACATCATCCGGCAATCAATAATAGCAACATCAGTAAGCACCACTCTAATATCTCCACTCGAGGAGTGTTGAGGTCAAATTCATATACTTTGTGTCAAATACTGGAGAATTCAATATACCGAATCCACACGCTAATCAGCCGTGAATATTATTATAATTAACCCTCATCCCAATTTCCCCAATCGAGTAATTCTCAAACATCTGCATATATATATTTTCTGATCACAAATATCAATGAATACCATGAATCGAAACCTACATTCAATAAAAGTGTCATTATTACGTTTCAATGTAATTCTCCTAATCGTGAAAAGCCCGAACCTACTTCATATTATTTTTGCGACAAATATCAAATCCACTTGTCAATCAACAATCGTCATATTACCATTAATAAGCTTTTGCTGAATCCCACCAATCTAATTCCCACAATCGAGGAGTGTTGGGATCAATTCATACAGTGCTAGTCAAAAGTCCCCTCTCCCCCTCGTATCTCTTGAACGGGTATACTTATAATAATGAAATTTGGAGTGTGGAAATGTAGGCTTCTCAACTGGTCATAACAGGTGACGCAATATTCATAAATGACGTCACAAGGCCACTGTGACCAATAATTTTAAATGGGACCCTATGGCAAGTGACAGCTCGTTTGAAAGGTATTGAAAATACCTATTCAGTCATACCAATTTTGTTTGGGTTTCGACTGATTTTGATTGATAAATTGAAGAAATACGAAAATTATAGTTTCGCATTTAATTAATAAAGATTTAAGAACCAGTTCTTATAATAAGTGTTCAAAATGTGCTCCATCTACTTCCTGGCAGTAATGCATCCTATTGCTAAACTCTTGTCGTACTCGTCCCAGTGTGTCAGCGGAAATTGCCCTACATTCTTCAACAATTCGTTGTTTCAGAATGGCAATACTGTCAGGTGCTGTAGCGTAAACGTTAGATTTCAAGTACCCCCATAGAAAAAAATCTAATGGTGTAAGGTCCGGTGACCGAGCTGGCCATTCGATCGAACCTCGTCGTCCAATCCATCTACCACGATATTCTTCATCTAGGTAACGTCTTACTGCACCGTAATAGTGTGCAGGAGCACCATCTTGTTGAAACGTTATTTCCAAGTTGTCGAATTCGTCTGGATTATCTTCTAGAATTTCAAGAATTAACGCCTCAATATCATTTTCTAACATCTCCAGATACAATTCACCGGTCAAGTTAGCATTGAGAAAAAGAGGCCCAACTATGTGGTTTCCCAAAATACCTGCCCAAACATTTACTTTTCTGGAAATTGAGTATGTTTTTCACGAAAGATGTGAGGATTTGTGTCACTCCAATACCTCACATTTTGAGTGTTAACATTTCCATTGAGAAAGAAAGTACTTTCGTCACTAAAACAAATTGTCTGTATGTAGCCTGGTTGTTGGTTCATTTTATTGGACATAGTTTCACAGAATTCTAGTCTTCGGTCGGGGTCATCATCTGAAAGTTGGTGCACCATTTTTAATTTGTATGGATGAAATTTGTTTTAGCCAACACCCTATGTACTGTCCTTTGACTGACTTCACAGATAGACGCAACTTGGGCTGTGGAAGAAGTAGGGTTTACTACCATTTCTCCAATTATGTCAATTTTTTTGTCATCACTAATTGTTGGTCGACCAGATCGTTTGGCATCTTGAACACTACCTGATGCTTCAAACTTCCGAAGAAGCTCCCTCAAATAAACCCTCGATATAGGGCGATCGGGGTACCTCTCATTAAACAGTCGTTCCGCTGCATGGAAATTGTTTCTACGTTCACCAATTATTAAGATAGCTGCTACTTTGTCGGCTACAGTACGTACCATTTTGCCTATGTAAACACTTAAACGTCTCGTTAAACAATAGCTTAGGTAAATTTTCAAGGTATAAACACTTTTGACAAGTAGAGAATTCAAAAACGTCAACCTTTTTGACAATTAACCAGAGGCGTACTTTAAAATCTTTATTAATTAAATGCGAAACTATAATTTTCGTATTTCTTCAATTTATCAATCAAAATCAGCCGAAACCCAAACAAAATTGGTATGACTGAATAGGTATTTTCAATACCTTCCAAACGAGCTGTCACTTGCCATAGGGTCCCATTTAAAATTATTGGTCACAGTGGCCTTGTGACGTCATTTATGACTATTGCGTCACCTGTTATGACCAGTTGAGAAGCCTACATCCGTTTATTTCCACCCTCCAAATTTCATTATTATAAGTATACCCGTTCAAAAGATACGAGGGGGGGAGGGGACTTTTGACTAGCACTGTATACTTTGCGTCAAATACTTGAGAATACAATATACCGAATCCCTACGCTAATCATCCATGAATATTATTATAATTAATTCTCATCCTATCGACATGCAAATATGACTTTTATTTCAATGTGCGTTATCGATAAATAGAGCAGATAATACAGCAGGTACCGAAGGTCGGCGGACGGACCCTTCCACGCGGCGCGATTGATCCGAACACCTGCAGGCGCTTGACGCAAGCACGCTGGGAGATTTTGGACAAAAATTAACAGCTTGGACCTTAGAAATCCTTATGGAGATTAACATGGGGAAACGGGTGATTTCTGGCTGGAAGCCCTGCTGCATAACTACTAAGGGTGGTTGAGGTTCTTGTCTCCCCGAATTCTGCTCTCTTGCGAAGAACGTTCTGGTCGGGGTTGCTCCTTTTGTGCCTTGCTTTCAGTGGCTTTCTTTCTAGCTTCATTAGGGGTCATGCCCTGTTCGTGAAAGAGCAGGTAGCATCAAAGATTTTCTCCACTGAAGCCTGTTCTCCGCAGTGGGTCATTTATACATCTCGGCTTGCTTAGAGGAACCTGCCTCAGGTTCCACCAGGTACGATTTCTGGGTTTCTTTGTTGTCTCAGATTCTTGTTTTCCGAGATGAGCTCGGTACTTCAGAGGTATCCGGTTGCTGATAATCGTTAGCAACTTGGGTTGCGGTAATGTCCCACTGATTTTTTTTTTAATTTTCATAGTGTTCTCCAAGTAGCTGTGGAATTGATGATCGACCACGTCAAAGCCCCGCACTGTTGTGTTGTGTCATGTTTGACAGGACATTTTACTTGAGGAGGTCCCAAGGAATCCTCAAAGCTCCGTTTATGACGGTGCTCTCCAACTGCTATGCATCCGTCGGCACGGGTCGCGTTACACCTCCCATTTAGTCTGATTAACAAGTTAAAAAACTGGTTAATTCTTGTTCCCTGTCCTAAAAATATGTGCGCGATAGCTCATTCGATTCGGAATGACGTCTAGAAAAATGTATCTCGAGCATTTATTAGCACATACAAAATTGCAATTGTTATTAACATAACATGAAAAAAAAGAAGATATTAAGTTTTCCGTTAATAACTCAAAAACTATGAATATTTAAGAACTCCCGACTCCCGGAATTCTATCTACATTGTTTATAATTTTTATTCAACGCTGAAAATAAAGTTTATTGAAGTTTTATATTTTGTTTGTTAATTTTTTTTTAAATGAACAAAAAATAAAAAAAAATTAAAAAATGTTTTCTTGACAAACGTTATTATACAGCTGTTTTTGCATCTAACAGTGGCATTGATTAACGTAGGGGAAAAATTATTCACGTCATTTGTTAAGAAATTGTTTATAAACAAATAGACAAGTATAATATTTAAAAAAAAATATTTCTCACCATTTTATTGTGAAGACAAAATAATGATTACAAAAAAAAACTTTAAATTTTTTAATTTTTTTTTTTTTTAAAAAAATTGGTTTTCTATAAGTTAACAAAAAAAATATATTTTTTATCAATAATCTCATTGTTTATTAAGTTAACAATTTGTTATGAACAATTTGTGACCCCCTGTTTATTTTATTCCTGTAAGTAAAAAAAAAAAATACAAAAACAGCCATATAAAAAATGGTACTAAAAAAAATTGTCTTTGATTTTTTATAACATTTTTAAATATTACAGGATACCGAAATCAAGTGGCCTCTTAATTTTTCAAGTAACAAATAGATATAACTTTTAAATTAAGAGAGATACGATAATGGACATTCAGGACATTTTTGTAAAGAATTGATCAAATGGATAAAAATCCAAGTTCGTAACTATTGCTAATCAGCTGTTACATGCACTTGTTTATAAAAAATTAATGTTTTTTTTAAATAAACCTTCAGTTAGGAGCTACCATAATTCATCACACTAAATAGAAAGTAAATATATTGCTAAATATAAATGAGTGCTGTAACATAAAATGAAATATCGTATATAACGGAACACGTTAATTAATTAAAATACGTTTATAATTTAAACTATAAGAGATATGGGTATGATGTAAAGGTTATTTGGCAGATATTTTATCAATAAACAAAATTGTCTGGTTCACAGCTGTATTTTCATTTTTTAACAAGTTATATTTCAAAAAAAGTATGAAAATGTAAAAAACGAATTTTTATAAACAAATGCATGTAACAGCTGATTAGCAATAGTTTCAAAGATTCATTATTCTCTCACACAAATGTCCTGAATGTCCATTATCGTATATCTTATAATTTTTAAAGGGAAAAAATTTCTCAATTAATTATTTAAACAAACGAAATATAAGAAAACGTTGAAAGGGGAAACATTCTCAATTGGATATTGATAGAAAGATTTTTCTGTGAATTGAAAGAGGTTATCTTGACGATGGAAGATAGTGACTAAAGTTTATCTTTCAGTCGCAGATGATTCCACATCTGATTTTATGAACATCCTGTTTATATTTTCAACAAATCAATAAAAAAACGATTATAAAGAATTGAAAAATGTATTTAAGGTTTTTTTTTAATCGTCATTTTGTCTTGACAATAAAATGGTAAGAAATAATGTTTTTTAAATATTATACTTGTCAATTTGTTTATAAACAATTTCTTAACAAATGACATTTTTTTTTCCTACGTTAATTATTGCCATTGTTAGATGCAAAAACAGCTGTATAATAACATTTGTCAACAAAAAAGAATTTAACAATTTTTTTTAAATATTTTATTTTTTGTTCATTTAAAAAAATTATAACAAACAAAATCTAAAGCTTTAATAACGTTTTATCACGTGATCTTGTTGAGTATGTATATAAGAAGGGCTCCAAGAAGAAGGGCTCCAAAAAGTTTATAGGTCATTTATTTAAACTTTTATGTCGACTTTTGTAAAAACAGAGATTGGATAAAAATTAGTTAATTAACAATCGTACAACTTTTTGAGAAATCGACATAAAATTGTCTTTTCAACGGGGCTTTATTCTTTCAAGTGTTCTGAAAACAACATGATTTTTTCAAATTTTTAAATTGATATTTAATACTATAAAAAAATTATTTTGTGTGATATACTGTCTCCAGCGGTGTTGCGCTCATGCCGTAACGGCCGCGCGGAGATTTATTTTCGGCGTTGAATAAAAATTAAATAATGAAGATAGAATTCCGGGAGTCGGGACATTTTTATTGGAAATTTTCTCCTCTTTAAGGATCTTTTTGCAAAGTTCTTAAATATCAATAGTTTTTGAGTTATTAACGAGAAACTAAATATCTTTTTTTTATTTTCATCTTATTTTGTTGATAACAATTGCAATTTTGTATGTGCTAATAAATGCTGGAGATGCATTTTTCTAGACATCTTTCTGAATCGAATGAGCTATCGCACATATTTTTAGGACCGGGAACAAGAATTAACCCGTTTTTTAACTTGTTAATCAGACTAATTGGAGGGTTGTTCAGCGACACCTTATTGGTTATTAGGTGCTAACCTGCAGCGTGGCTGTGGGTCATACATCCCGCACCACAGGCCGTCCGCTTATCCCTCACCTGCCGACGCTCCCCTTCTCAAGTATACATGGAATCAAACGTCTCTTATCCGTTATTAATAGTTCGATGTGTTCCGGTAATTGGCAGTGAGATCTCATTTTCTATCGCCAATAATAATTGTTTTGCACCTAACCTCTTCCACGTGCAGTACCATAAAAATGTTCAGAAAAGGACTTTCAAAAATAGAATAAGGGAACAATACCTAGTACATATTAGGTTCCAAAAATACCACAGCATGTATTCATAACCAAAAATTGATAATTATATCAAAACATCTATAAATCGAAATCAAATTATAACTTAATCGAAGAAAAAAACATTATCATCTGAAAACAAAACTGAGTTGAACAAAATACAAAGTACAAAATGACCTTATATTCCTAAAAAGGAAATATTAACAATTGAAACCATTTGACAAATCAAATAAGGCTACCCGTATCATCTAAATATAATAGGTACACTATTAATATTCTTATAAAGAAAATATAACCATATTTTGACACATAAATTGAAGACGAAAATGTATTCAAAGTTCTCTTTTCTAATCCAAATAAATCAATTATATTATTAATTTCACCAATTTCCACAGTCCAGGAAGGCAGTTTTTACTTATTGTTAACATAAGCGATGTATGAATTCTCCATAGATTACTGAAATACCATACAATTGAACATGTAGCATAACTGTTTTTTTTGTATATTTAGTCATTTCCGCTGTCCCCCCGTTGCCCTTAATTGACTGCTATAATAACAAACAGATTTTATAATTACTTTTTCATACTTTTTTTCAAAGGGATCCTGTAGTTTTCAATTCAGGAACGATTCATAAAAATCTGAAGATAATGGAATATAAGAGAAGAGCTAATATTTTATTTATGAAATTCGAATTCAATATAACACGAATTAGATGAAATACCTTCTGCCTCCCTATAAAAGTAACCCTCACATGCCCCATAAATAAGTGTGTCCGTATTGAAATAAGATTATGAAAGGTGCTTTTAACACTATTCCTATAGACACTACGACAGCACGAATCACCAGATGAATCATCGATAGATGTTTTCTTCAAGAATTAGTACACTTACAATTTAACAAATCGTTAATGTTTTCTATAATGAATTTTCTGTATTTCAATTCAAGAAGTTACACGCTGGGACTCTTACAATTAACTTATTTCAATGATCCAACTTGAATAAATTCTAACTTTTTTGATACCTTATTTCAGAAAGGAATATTATCAATAAACATGAGCGCCTCACATTTTCATGTAATGATAGTTAAGTGACAATTTTTATATGCAATCTACCCGTACTGTCTAACAGAAATGTGTAACTATCTTAATGTCTACTGTCTAAAAATGGGAAGTATGTAAATCCAATTTTTCCGGTGGAAACGAGCTATAATTAATTTTCTGTAAAAGTCCATTGTCATATAAAAGTCAAATATCATTAACGCAATGCCGAATTTTTAACAATTACTTTTATCCTTTTGAGAGCGCTTGCAAGTAGAAGTCAATGTTTTGAAAGTCATGGAGATTTGTAAATTGGTTAAGACTGCTTTCGCAGAGGTTTATGTATTTTATTAGTAAGATTTGCTATAAATGTTACGATAGCCAAATTGAGACTCTTGTGATATTGCCTTATATTCTCTTAAGATAATGTTATATCACTGAAATGAGAACGATCGGGCCTTTTTCAATACATATGAATAATGAGGTTATGATATTAAATTTCTGTAGAAATCCATTGTCATATAAAAGTCAAATATCATTAACGAAGCCGAATTTTTAACAATTACTTTTATCCTTTTGAGAGCGCTTGCAAGTAGAAGTGAATGTTTTGAAAGTCATGGATATTTGTAAATTGGTTAGGACTGCTTTCGCAGAGGTTTATGTATTTTAATAGTAAGATTTGCTATAAATGTTACAATAGCCAAATTGAGCGACTCTTGTGATATTGCCTTATATTATCTTAAGATCTATCACTGAAATGAGAACGATCGGGCCTTTTTCAATACATATGAATAATGAGGTTATGATATTAAATTTTTATATTCTATTCGTTCACACTGATGATGGATATTTTTAACAGAAACATACCCATGGTGTGATATATAGACGAACGTAGGAATACAGAGTCTATTGAAAGTTGTAGCTTGAAAATTATTAATAAAATTGGGTTGAGAGGATAGCCCTAAAAGGACGAAAGGTCGAATAAAAAATCATTGCAAATGGTAACATGTATGAAATTCAATCGAAAACTTATTTACCGCTCTGAAAATTATGAAAGAAGCGCCCCAAAAATAACACTATTTCATTGTCCCCAAAATACAAAACTTTGTCTAATTCAACCAATAGCGAATCTCTTATCATTATTGAGATAGCAAATAGTGTGCACATATCGCAATTCATTTTACATTCAGAACATGAGAAGATATTGCTATTGTATTATTCGAGGGGGGAATGGTTGAATAACCAACATAGGTTATATTCGTGAAAAAAGAAATAAATGTTTATTACTTTTTCTCGATAAAAACTCATCGTTGTTGAAATATTCAATAAATTTTTTCTCCGTCCCCGAAAACCCCCACATACCAATTTTGAATCAAATCGTACCATAATCACAAAACTCGTCCACCATTTTGTTTTTTTATCTAACATTTTATAACGTATTGTCACCGAAATTATGAACACCTGCCTAATTTAAGCTCAATCGGATGTCGGCAAGTGCTCCAAAAATGGATTACAAATTTTGAACCGAAAAGAATGACATACGAACGAAGCAAGTTGAATAAAAGCTTGTAAAAAGCTATGTTACCTATCTCCAGAACCTAATAAAACAAATTCAAACCCTCAGGATGTTTTTCTATTTTGAATAAAAAGATGTAGGTGTGGTTTTTTAACCTACTTTAAAAAAAATATGAGAAAAAGACAAAAATAGTAAAGGTTCGCTTAAGTTCGTTTTAAAAAGTTTTATGCGATGCAAAAAGTACACTGCTGCCTAATGTGCTTCTTCTTTGGTGGCAGAATGCTGTAATTATTCCTTTGAAAATCTATCCTAGGAAGGTTATTCAGTTCTATCGACTTGGCATATGTAAAATTGAATCTGCTTAAATTCGAAGTTGATTGCGAATAACTCCTATAATATGCATTTTTAGAAAAAATACAAAAGTAGATATAAACATTTTCTGGAGAATAGCCATGTCAATTCTATAAGAAATGAGTATATCCGAAGGTATAAACAAAAATAGGAATCAAACGAAAAATGATTCTGTACGGCACAGTTTGCGAAATAAAACGTATCTGATAATACTCTACGTTATTCGAAAATAAATGAGATAGGGAATCAAATATCAAGGCAATATTGCATAAAAGTAGTTTATTTCCGAACATAACCTATAATTTCCTACTTCCGGCTCAATCGGTGCTAATTATTACTTTTTTGGACACGCTTCACAAAATACCAACTTTGGAAACTGAAAAGAATCCGCAAAACGGCATTCTCTAAGACGTTATGGTAACATATTAGCGGCATCTTTTTGTTTTTCACACAGCCTCCTAATTCACTACATTATGAATGGCAATTGAAAATGTATATCATAACACGTAAGATTTCTTTTAACTCACCAGCGATTCTGAAAGAGTCCAAAAATCGTCAAAAAATCATAGAGAATATGAACACGAAAATTCAAAAATGTGTTTGTTTGTGCATGTTTCTGTACGAATTTACACCTAAACCAATAAATATTTGGTATATTGTTTTTCTCCGTGAATCTTCCAGATTTTATCATTGTGGATAATTCACTTGAAAAAAAGTTTGATGAGTATATGTTTTACACTTCTGCGAATATTTTTCTAAAAATGTATATAGTAGTGGCCTTAAAAAATATTCCAAAAATATGCTATAACTTCTTAAAAAATAAAATGGAAAAAACTTTAAAATTAAAGACTCGATATCATTATGGAGAATGAAATGAAAGGTAATAAATCTATAAGATTAATGAAAAGAGGACGTCTATTAGATTAAGGGGTGAAAAAAAAACAAAACAACAATATCACTCAATGTGTTAATCCTTTGATCAGATATTTTCAATTCATATATATTGTACATAAAAGTACAATATAAGTATTTTTTAATTGGCTATTTTCTAGAAGTTAATTATTCATGTGATTTATTAATATTATTATTAATAATATATAATGCTTCCACTTATGTTATTGAAACTGGTTAAAATGACGAACCATCAAACTCAATCTTGAAACTACTTATAATATTAATATGGTCCTTTGGTTATTCTGAATTTCTGAATAATGTAAACTATGAGCTACGCACGTATTATTTTTTCAAACAAAACACCAGGTGTTGATTGTCTAGTTACTGAAGAGTTTCTCCATTTGATCTTGGTAATTCCAGTCAACGAAATAAATATATTTATTCCTGACACTCCATTGAGCGTTGACCGTATTCCTCAGAACTTTATTTTGGATGGTTTGGATAATGTTTGAATCTTTAGCGCACCCCCAGAGTTAAATACCATATCTGTCTAAGTGCCGATAATATTATTTGTATTCCAGACCAGGTTCTTCTCTTTTTTCTTGATATGGTGATTCTATTTCCAGTTTTTCTGTTAGTGAAGTTGATGTGAATTGACTTCGATTGATCAAATTTGACTATCTACTTTAGTGTACATTCTAGCAGTTTATTGGTTGCCAACTGCACTTTATTCGTGGCTGGGATTACATTTTTGCCAGTTGCTATTAGTACAGTATCATCTGTGAAGATTGCTATTTTTATTCTTCCGTAATTGGAATATCGCATGCATACAAAAGATATAATATCGACCCTAAGATACTCACTTGTTAGACACCTGTACTGAAGTTTCTGAGCTCAGAATACTCATGTTCTGTTCAATTCTGAAAGGTTTCTCTATTCTCTCAAATCCTCACATATTCTTTGGGCATCATATTGTTCAGTTAATAGATCAACCTCTTATGCCAAACTTTATTATAAGCTTGAAAAACATTCAGGTTCACGCTCCAAATTTTTTCCTGCAAATCATATTCTATCATGTTGGTAATACGATGTACTTAATCAATAGTGGAATAAGTTCTTCGGAAAATAAACTGATAATCCGGAATAAGTTTAGAGAGGACCTACACCGAAATGGATACCCCGAGAAACTCCTGGGAGAAGTATTGAAACAACTCGAGAGAACGAAGACATCCGAAAAGCAATAGCAAAGCACAGTGATCTACCGTCCGTACATCAGTGGTGTCTCCGAGAAGATCGGAAACAAATACAACATCAAAAGCTGCTTTCAATCTGTCAGTATATTACGGATTTTCCTCACCAAGACCAAACCTGACAACTGAACCGAAATCAACAAGAACTGCATTTATGAAGTCCCTTGTGAACGAAGAGATTCCTACATCGGAGAGACCGTTAGCCGTAAGATTGGCTGAACACAAGAAATGGAGTCATTATCAAAATCGGGAATTGCTGACCACGCCTAGAATGAGCACCATATAATTCTATAGGAAAATTCCACCGTTCTACATAGAAAGGAGCACTAGTTCAGATGGAAGTTCAAGGAGGCCGCATACATCGAAAACCTTTTAAATCCATTAAGACAATGGACGTCCGAAACGAGAGTAATTAAGTTACCACATCGTCTACAATCTTCAAGACTTTGTTGATCATCTACACCTTACTCTGAAACATTTGTTTTATGTATGGTTCATTGGATTGTCTTGTTTGCTCTGAGAAAAGTTGGCATAGTACATCAAGATCCGACTGCTTGATTACTACCCCTATCTGTTGTAATGAAACCAAAAGTTATTTTCAGAGATAATTATTAATATAAGTATGCCGATAACTATTAATATAATGACCGCAAGTACTTTCAATTAAAATTTGATCAATTGCATGTTTTCACTCACTTTGCAATAAAAAAAGTTATAGTTCCTTTCAAAGAGAGATATATGGAGAACTTGGAAAGTTTGGGTTGCACTTGGCCTCTTGGCAACCAGGTGTGAACAGGTATCAATTTGTCGAATTTCTACACTCATCGCGCATTTTAATAAATTATATATCAAATTAAAGCTAATGTTTTTCTCTACGCGATGGTACAGGGTTGCCTATTCAAAAACGGCCGCAAATAGGAGTTGCCAACTTATAAAGGTACATAAGAGCGAGAGAGAGTTAGCGCACCATACAGACTACTGACAAGAACGCAGTGAGCGAACTTTGCGTCGTTTTAACTATATTGCGCAAGCGTCGACAGATGAAGTACTCGACTAGCTAGCGTCTCTTAATTGTAACCATTTCTTCTGTAAAAAACTGAAAAAAGTCATATGCCATTTATGCATCCTCCGATTCATCGGAGCTGTCATTCTCATAGCTACAAATATCAGAATCATCATCTGCATTCTCAAATTATTCTCCACTTGAATCACAAACCACATCTTAGCAGTTGCATTGAATCTCCAACGAACCTTGTTGGTTTAAGCAACATCATCAAGTCAGCACTAAAACGTGTACAAGTCAGCACTTAAACGTCCGTAGCTCCGTAGCATTCTGTCACATTGAATTAACATAAATCGTCAGCGACAATTTTTGTTTTAAGGATTTCCAGTACGGTGGAATATGCGTTAAATCAAAGCGTTTCAATTTTTTCATAAATTTTTCATTGGTTTTTGACGTTGCGTACATTTTGTTGAACATTGAATATCTGCAGCATTTACATTATTTATTGATTAAAGAAGTTTATAATAATTCCCAAAAATTATTTAGGAACAAAAAACAACAGCTTATTAGATAGATATTAGAATAGGTAACTTTTTTCGCTAACCTTACCAAACTTTTTTTCATTCGTAATGAATTTTTTTAAAATTTCCGCCATATTGGTGGTCACGTGACATGTCAAAATTGATTCTTAGGTTTTTCGATATGCAGAAACACGATACCTTACTGTCATCATTTTTTGACATTTCTAGAAACCAATGGAAACTTCCTCAATTCAACTCATTCATGGACGTTTTGGCCATTCAAAACATTATTATAGTGGGAATATTCTACCTAGAAAATTGCCACGGAATAATTTGAGGTATTTTGTTTTTATTGTCCGAGGGCTGCTTAGCAGTTGCTTAGTTAAGTTGTTGGTTAAAAATACTTTTAAACACACACATCATTGTGCGAGAAAATGTGTTTATGATCGTAACATCAAAAAATAATCTACAGAATACCACACTAATTTGGATTAACTCGATTTTAATTGATTTTATTGAAACGAAGTGGTTATAATTAGGAGACGCTAGCTATTTGAGTACCTCATTAGTGGATGCATGCTCAATAGAATTGAAGCGACGCAAAGTTTGCTCACTAGCTTGTCTGTGTGGTGCGCTAACTCTTTCTCTCGCTCTTATGTACCTTTATAAGCTGGCAACCCCTATTTGCGGCCGGTTTTACAGAGGCAACCATGTACCATCGTGTAGAGAAAAACATTAGCTTTGATTTGATATATAATATATCAAAATACGCGATGATTGTAGAACAACAAATTGATACCTGTTCACACCTGGTTGCCAAGAGGTTGCGGCCAACAGAAAAACGGCAACCCAAACTTTTCAAGTTCTCTCTCTCTCTCTCTCTCTATATATATATATATAGTGGAAAGAATTTAGTGGACATAGCCCTCAGAAAAAAGAGTTAACTCTTTTTTCTGAGGGCTATGTCCACTAAATTCTTTCCATTTTGTTTTTAACAGTCCCCTCGATGTTACTCTCTTTCATATATATATATATATATATATATATATATATATATATATATATATAAATTGAAAGTTCTTGGGGCCATTATTTGATAGGCAACCCGGCAGAAACGTATACTTATATTAATAATTATCTCTGAAATTACTTCTGGTTTCATTAACAGTTAGGGGTAGTAATCACGCAGTGGGATCTTGGTCTTTCGTTTCCAAATCGTTATCTGCGGAGATGTTCATTTATTTGCTTTGGAGGCTTATTTTCTTCCGTTTCTCTAATTTTTTGCCAATTTATACCTCTCTATAATTTGATCCGCCCCTGCACAATTTGTGATCTGATTTATTTCACTCAGTAGTTGAGTTGGTTGGTCACTAGAATACTTCATAGACACAGGAATTCTATTGCAGTATGTGTGGGTGTGTTCATTATATCTCTGACAGTTCTCGCATTGGGAATCAGCTTGCTTGCAAGTAGGGCCTCGATCTGAACTTGTATATGACACAAGGAACGTTTCTCGTAGATTTGTCGAAAGATCGAATAAATATTGGGAGTGTCTTACCGAGGGGTGTCTTCTTTTTCGTAGTAATTTGCCTTATCATTTTCAGAGGAGATTTCTTCCTTTAGGTTTTCGCTGCTTCCTGCGATGTATTTCACGGAGTTTTTTTATGGGTGATCTTTTTTTAATTCTATTTTTTTGTGTGTGTGTGTGTGTTTAATTACACGCTGTATACTACGAAATATAAATTGAATGCTTTTCCAGCCTTACGAGTATTTTATGTTGAAACAGATGAATGTTTATAATAATAAAATACTATTTTATAAATATATTCATCTACTTCCATATTCCTCAAAGTGAGACATATTGATCAAAGATTGGTCGTTGGATCTCTTCTTTCAATGGAAGACATTTCCTCAAAATTAAAATGTTCTTTGTGACACCGAATCAACAAAAATATTTGCCAAAAATAAGTCAATTGAAACGTCAAAAGTCAAAATGTCATGAATTCGGTATATTTTTTTTTCAATGGAAACAACTCGAAATAATAAATGTGTGCAGGTAACTAAAGTGAGGGCATATGATTTCGAACATTTTTAGTGTCGTTCTAAATCGAAGTCAAAAATTGTTTTCAAAATCGAGATTTTGAGAAAAAAACCGGAAGAGATAGTTTGAGGAATGAGCAAATATTCTTTCGACAGTTGTTTCAGTAGTTTGAGAAAATCTTCCCACAAAACGAAATTAACTGTGATAACTTCAACTTGTATCGTTTGATCTGCTGTATTCTGAATGATTCCGCTAGCAACCCGCTGCCATCTATAAGGTCATAAGACAAGTAGTAAAATCCATAGGAACGTCCGGGATGACGCCTTTCGGAGCTATTCTCATTTGCTTTCCTGAACCTTGCCGTTACGTCAACCAGTCACGTGACGGAACAGGCAGTGGTGTAATGTGTGTGTAGTGTATTATAAATATCATTTTCCTGGGTAAAATCAATTGGGAAAGCTGACTCTCAGACCCATTTGGGCAATCAATTTTCCACAACTAGGTAATTGCCTTCAATATTGGATATCCGGCCTGAATCCAGGAGGGTCTGTTAGTTCTGATCTCTTTCCAATGTAGGAAGTTCCAAATGTTTTGAACGGTTTTTTAGCCCTGTCTTCAGTTACCATTCCCATTCGCCTGATGTCGGCGACACTTTCATGGCCATTCAATACGCTGACAGTGCTTACAGGTTTCTGGACATTGTCTTCTGGATAAGGCATCTGCATTATTATATAGTCGTCCTGGGCGATGTTTGACCTTGAAATGGTACTGGTTCCGATTTTCCATACATCTGTTTGTTCTTTGGGGTTCTTCATCTACAGTAGTCACTTCGGAGCCAAGCGATCAGCCTGATGATAAATTCCTTCCATATAGGTATTTGTGGAGGTGATCTAGTACTCTGACGATCGCTAGAAGTTTCTTCCTGGTGATACTTTTCGGACATCACTCTGCTATAGTATTCGATGACCTTTTCTCGACCAACTCGTACCTGAAGAACACAGTTTCAACTCCGGTATTGATCACATCTGTGTCCGGTATACCTTTTCATGATTTGTCTTCCTTCATCTTGCGGAAAGCTTCCTCACGATAGACCAGCCAAAGTTCACCCGATCTCCTGTCAGCTTATGTAGTAGAGCCGCAATATCTGCAAATCCTTCCGCAGAACAGCGGTAATATATACAGAGACTTAGAAAGCTTTTCACTGTTAGTATTGTTTGAAGCTTGTTTTTTTGTGGAGGAATACAGACTGTGGAAGGTTATAATCCTAAAAAAAGTATCAAGAATTTTTCACTGTTGAAAAGGGAAACATTATCAATTGAATATTGAATTGAAAGATTTTTCTGTGAATTGAAAAATCCACGATGAAAATTAAGTTATTTTTTGTGAATGACTAACAGAAAACAACTACTTTCCTATTTCTTCCGGTCTTCCTGATGATCGTGGAAGCGTGACATAGATTTTCGTCGACAAAAATGTAATGAAGAACTAGTGAAGCGATGCCTCTCTTGCGTCAATGTTACAAATGATTTCTGGTGAGTACTCTTTTTTGGAAAACATTCTTCTTTGTCTCATTCATCTATATGAGTTCTCAATTAGGACTGGAATAGAAAATCAAATAACTATCTGAATGAAAATGAAAATTTTCAATTTTAGATTTTTCCTTTTGAGTTCAGAATATCTATCAGATATAGTTCAATGTCCAGCGTGACTTCAGCCAAGGAAGTATATGTTTTCTGTTGGACATTCACAAAATATAACTGAATTTTCATCGTGGATTATTTAATTCACAGAAAAATATTTCTATTCAATATTCAATTGAGAATGTTTCCCTTTTCAACATGAATACCGCACAAGAGGTCATCTTGAACGATGGAAGATAGTGACTAAAATTTATCTTTCAGTCGCAGATGATTCTACATCTGATTTTATGAACATTCTGTTCATATTTTCGAACAAATGAATTTTTCACGGCTGTTAAAATGAATTATCCGACAATTTCATGCTCACCATCAGATTCATCTTATCTCATCAGATTAATCCCAAGAAAGCACTCGTTTTCTATATCTGCCACAAAAACTCTTTCCATTATTCGTAATCTTCCAAAGGTTTATGTGATGTCAGTTTCTCCTCGTATCGATGCATAAGTGGTTTCACTCTCTGGCCCAAAGATACCGCTGCGAACTGAAGCACCAATGTCTATAGTGCATATGAAATCTCTTCGTTCCATCCTTCATCCTTCCTATGATAATAATATTGTTTATTCACCAAGAAAGAAACTACACTAGAGTTAAACACATAAATAGTAAACAAACAAAAGGGAATCACGAGCTTCAGTACTATGTGTGTCGCTTGTATGTGATGAAGGAATTAACTTAATAAAGATTTCTTATAAATGTGGGATAGTAAGATAGGAGTGTACAGTTTATGACACAGTTTCATAATGTTTTAACTAATATTAATCGTTGTAATAATAACAATACCAACAATATAAGAGTAACACTATTACAAACATTGATACAAAATTTGATGGCATAATTCAATATTTATATAACTAATATTAATCATCGTAATAATCACAGTAATAACAATAGTGTAATAGTAATATAAGCATCTAATATAAGGTATAATCAACAGCAAATATTATCAACAGCAAATACTCCTTAATTGAAAATATTCGACTATTGACAAATATTTTATTTTGGTATTTGTCATATTCGGGTGCGTTTCTTATTTGGGTATTTAAGGTCACATTTGGAAGTGTTTTTCTTTTTTCATGATCAGTGAATTATCTGATTAACTGAACCATGAATCATTCTCCTCATGTTATGAAGTCGAGGTCTAAGGTAATTTGAACATTGCTGCCCTATTGTTTTCTCCAACCTTGGTCATTTTTTCTGTTTCTTTCTGGTGTCGTAGCTATGGATTATTAATTCCGTGGACATTTTCTTCTTTTTTACAATAATTAATAAATGTATGCAATACAATGCCTTAGTATTCAATATAATCTACTTCTGGAATTTTACAGTTCCGAAACACAGCGGTCCCATATTTGGTAAAGTTATTGGAATAAGATGTAAATGGCGAATACTTTGTTTTGTCGAAGTTTAGTGTAAGTACCTGAACCATTTATCTATTTTGACAATGTCGGATTCTGCCTTGGTTTTTAAGCTGGCCCAAGTATATGATTCAAACATTATGGCGGTATCGTCAGCAAAACTAAGAATATTTCCTTGTAGTCTGATCAACAAGTTCGAAATGGTGTTAATTATTGATAAAGCTCCTAAAAATATGAGCGATAGCTCATTGGATTCGGGATGTGTGTAAAAAAATGTATTTCGATTATTTTATAGTTCATAAAAAAATGCAATTGTTATTAACAAATTAAGAAGAAAAAAAAGCATTCAGTTTTTCGCTAATAATTCAAAAACTATTGATAATTAAGGAATTTGAAAAAAAAAATCTTAAAGAAGAGGAAATTTTCAATAAAAAAGTCTGGAATCCCGGAACTCTATCTCTATTACTTATAATTTTAATTTACCGCCGAAAATTGGGCTCCACGCAGCAGTTACGGCATGGGCGCACCGCCGCTGAAAACAGTATACCACATAAAATAATTTTTTTATAGTAATAAATATCAATTTGAACATTTGAAAAAATTATGGTGTCATCTCAACACTTGAAAGAATAAAGTTTCGTTGATTTTTCAAAAAGTTATACAACTAACAACTAACAAGTTTTTTTCCGACCTCCGTTTTCACATAAAAGTTTAAATAATTGACTTATACATTTTTTGCTTTTTGGAGCCTTTCTTAAATATATATACTTAAGAAGATTACGTGATAAAAGTTTATAAAAGTTTTTTATTTTGTTTACTATAATTGTATAAAATAGTTAAAAATTAATGAAATATTAAAAAAATGATGTTGAAAACATTTTTTCAAACAAATGTTATAATATTGCCATTTTCGCATCTGACAATGGCATTAAGTAACGCTGGTTAATTTTTTTACGTCATTTGTTAATAATTATTTATAAAAAATAACAAGTTTCTATGTAAAAAAATATTTTTTACCATTTTGTAGTCGTAAAAATAATGTTAAAAAAAAAATTAAAAATTTTTTAATAAATATTTTTATTTTTAAATATTTTATAATTATTTTTTCTTTAAAAATCATAATTGGCATTTCTCAATTGGGCAACAAAAATATATTTTTTTATCAATAATTTCATTGTTTATTGATTTAATAATGATAATAATAAACGTCTTTATTACTCACAGAATAAAATATACATTATGTAATACGGAGAGAGAAAAAAAGAATGACAAAAAAGAAGGCGAAGTTTAATTTACGTGGTGACAGTAAATCACCAGTAACTTGTTCTCCCACTAATAATTTGTTATAAACAAATTCTGACTAACATCTTTTTTTTTCTAAAAGTAATTAAAATTACAGAAACAGCCATATGTAACAAAATACTGATTTTTTTTTAAATCTTTCATAACACTTTCCAATATTACATGATACCGAAGTTTGTTACATATGAATGTTTCTGTAATTCCAATTACTTTTAGAAAAAAAATATGCAAGTCAGAATTTGTTTATAATAAATTGTTAAATCAATAAACAATGAAATTATTGATAAAAAAAATATTTTTTGAGAAATCCCAATTATGATTTAAAAAAAAAATCTTAAGTATTTAAACAATGGAAATATAAAAAATGATCATAACCAATAAAAAAATGTTTTAAAGATTTTTTTATTTATACGTTTCGACATATCTCTCCATCAATGGATATCTGCACCACCAACTGTTCTTTCACGTCCACTCCAAACTCCCGTAGACATTCACCCAACTTCTGCACTTGTGGCTTCAACTATGCCCGGTACATCTGTTCTTGTGTTGGTCACCGTACCTTAATTCTTGGGCAGCAGGTCTCCATACTCTTCTGGGATGGTCTCAACATCCCTCAAGCTAGTCCTCTCAACGCCACTATAAGTGCAGTAGCCTTTTCTTTGTCGTCCTATACATCAATCTAAGCGTCTCAGGAGCCAATCCAATCCAAAAATATTGTATTGTCAAATATATGTACATGTAAAAACTAATATATATATATATATATATATATATATATATATATATATATATATATATATATATATATATATATATATATATATATATATATATATATATATATATATATATATATATATACATACAAGTAAAGGTTTGCAATTTCTTCAGAGCGTCCTTTTCTGTGTAGGGGGAGGTAGGAAGGGAGAAGGAACTGCCGCTCGTTGTTAGGGTATATTTGTGAACTGCCTTCTTGCCTTCCCGAAGGGGGCGAAGGGGCAGCCCCTGCTGGTGTAAGCAGTGAGCTCTGACGACATATCAGTGTGTTTATTTTCAAGAATTAAAATGTATAGACGTCTCCTGCTTTATGGCTTATGCGTCTGCACGCTAGTTAGTTTGTTTACGAAAATTCAAATTTTTATTTTCCCTAATATATTTCTAATTGATTCATATAGTGCTGGAAAATATAGTAAAAAAGCAGCTTCAGAAAATTAAAAAGTTTTTTAAAAGAATTTCACCTTTGGGTTCCTTCAATTCACATTCTAGTGTACTTCTCGTATTTACTAGTTATTATTAATGCATTTCTCTGTATAATTCCAGACTCTGGAAGATTACGCCGTATTTCCTTGGCTCATTTACTCTTATGTCCGTTATACCTGACGTAAGCGGACTTTTGGGAGTGTGAAATCTCTAGAATTTATCTGAGATTTTGGTTATATAGTCAACTATTTTTTCCACCCCTGCCAATTCGCGCATATCATCGAATCGGATGTATCTATTGCCATTGGTCACTATACGGAGTGCCTCATTCTGCAGCCTTCCAGCCTCGATAGTTGAGTTTTGGAAAGGCTACACTAGATTGGACAAGCGTATGTAATTGCTGCTGGCCTAATTATCTGTTCGCAGATTCTGATTTTATTATCCATTGACAAGTTGGAGTTGCGTGCAACATCTTAATTGCGGCCGCCCCCTTCTGCAACGCCAACGAGATGTGTTTATGTAAGACGCTTGTCCAACTCCACTCCCAGGTATCTCACTGAGGGCTTATCCGTCACTTGGCTTTCTTCAATCGTTAACTTCCTGAAAATCTCCACATTCGTTCGTTTTTTCGTGAAGTTAACGACCTCTGTTTTATTCGAATTTAGCTTGATCTTATTATTCGCCATATATGGTATGATCAACCGATCCAGATCAATCTGGTGCTGCCTTGCAGCCACTTTGCTGCTGAACGAGTGGGCATAGATCGCGGTTTCATCCGCGAACATAGCCGTACTCGTCTGCGCGAAGGTCGGAAAATCATGGGTATACAACGAATACAAGATCGGTGACAGAGAAGACCTCTGTGGGACCCCCGCTCTGCCGAACTGGTACCATTAACATCAACTCTGTTATTATTCTACTATTTTTATGAGGTAGAAAGGCATGCGTGCCTCTGCCATTTTGGTGATTAACCCTTCCGTCCAGACCACGCTCAGGAGCGAGATGGGCCTATAGCTTTGTATGCTATTTTTATTTTTCCCAGCTTTAAGGAATTATTTCAGCTGTTTTTAGACAGTCTGGATAGTGCTGCCATCTGATAATCGCGTTAGTTATATATAGTAATTGAACTATCGCATTTTTAGGAAGATTTTTGGGCAGAACGGCGTCGAGTTTATCCACGCTCGGCGCTTTGTTCCGCGGTAAGCTTTTGATTACCCTCAGAACTTCTTCTAGGAGGGGTTTCACGGATGTTTCTTGCCACGTTAGACACTCTCGTGTGTTCTGGCAGCGTATCCGGTTTTACAACCTGCACCCTACTGAAATACCCACCGAACAAATCCGCTTTTTCCTGCGGTTCTGTTACCGCGCGATCGGGGCCACTCATGGTGGCTGGTATGGGTTCTCTTTTCCTTTGTAATTTTCTAGTCATATCCCACAATGAGTGGTCCCTTACGTTGAGGTTCTCAAGTTTCCGATTCCACTTGTCGTTCGTATTGACATTTATAAGCTCTGTTATTTCCTTTCTATATTCTTAATTTTGATTAAGCCTTTAATATTTTGCGGAATCGGAAAGTTGTCACCCCTCACGATTATTTCATTAGTTGTTTTATCTCGTGCGGCCTGAAGTGTTTTAATATTTTTTTTTTATTTCTAAGTTTATCTCTTTTTTAGTGATATTCGGGTTTATTATTGTTTCCCTATTAACAATATTCCTGTATTCACGCCAGTTACAGTTGAAATAGTCAAATTGCGTTCTTTCTGTTTTTTGATACTTTTTTGTTTAATATAAAATACTACAGGCACGTGATCCGAGGTTAGCTCGTTAATCGTGGTTAGTTCACTCAAATCCCCCACATTTTTGTGAACAACTAGGTTCATGATCGTCGGCGACATACCGTTAAAAGGATAGTGGGTAGCATCTCTACTTGCTTCTACTGTGTATTTCAGCAGAGTTGCTCCATTTGGGCTTGTTTTGGTCGGATCGCCGTTCCACTCTTTATGTCTTGCGTTCACGTCACCTGCAAGTATCACCTTACTGGCAACACTAAACACTGTCCAAATCTCTAGGTGAAAATATGTTCTCCGGAGAACTGTATACTGAGAACAAAAACGTGCCGTCTTGGAATTTGATTCCTATGTGTTCAATTCCCGCATTTTGTTGCGGGACTTCCACATATGGAATATTATTCTTCATTAAAATGGCAACTCCACCTACTGCCCTCTCACCTCCTGGCCTATCGGCCCTAATGGTGACATACCCTCCGAACTTTAAATTATGCCCCTGTCGGAGTCTGGTCTCAGACAGAAGCATTATATCGACCGAATGCTCATGAATGAAGTTGCTGAGAAGCGCAAACTTTCCAGCAACTCCATTCGCATTGAGCACCTTTAAACCTCTATCTCCCGCCATTAGATATGAAATACTGAGTAGTAACTTGATATCGTTTTTCTTCCGGTGTATTTAATAATAGATTATATAGATCATTCAACGCTTCTTCTACTTTGCTTAAGTCAACGAGCTTTGCAATTTTTTGAGATAATTCATATAAGTTATTAGCAGTATTACTGTGGGATGTGGGAAAGTAGGGTATGGAAGGTGAACCTACGTTTGCTTGTATTATTCTTTGCGGCGTCTGGCACCGCTCATTCTCTCTTATGCGCCGTTCTAGACTTTTTTTCTCTGGATGGGGCAGCGTCGAGATTTCGACGTGTCCTTTTCTCGATTCGCTTCGTCTGGGGTCTGTTTGGGGCAGCGCCTGGTTACCGGCGTGCCCTATTCTCGACTCCTGGTCTCTTCTATCTGTTTGGGGCAGCGCCGGGTATTCGGCCTGCCCTTTTCTCGATACCAAACTCTGCGGTGGTCCTTGTGTCCATGCACTGTTTTCTGGTTGGTCCGCTGGTCTAAACCTGGGCCTTCTTTCTTCCGTTTGTGCTGTTTGCGTATCTTGCATGTAATTTAGATTTTTGATATACACCTCACAAATCTTGGCATTTGAAGGGTAGTTCTCCATGCAATTACAACATTGTGCGAGTACATCCAATGTTTTTTTGCATTCTCTAGTGTGAAGTTTCTCAATACATTTAATACACCTGGGAAGTCGATGGCATTTACTTGTGGCATGGCCCCGTTCCTGGCAGCTATAACATTGCGTTATCTTCTTATCATACACCATAACTTCTCAGGTGACTATAGCATTCATGATTGTTCTCACTCTATTGTTAAGAAAGTTTAGCTTTGTTTTAGGACCCGTGGTAACTATATACAGTTTCCTCTCGGTATTTCTCATTCTCATCACCTTTTTCATCTCAACTCCCTGACTTTCAAGGTCTTCTTTTACTTCTTCTACTGTGGGTGTGTTTTCTAATCCACGAAGGACGAAAGAGTGTGTTTTTTCCTCCTTCGTTGTGTATGAATGAAATTCCGCTTCGAGTTGATCAAGGATTTCTATAATTTTTCGGTAATCATTTTCCGTGAATGTATTTAGTGTAGTAGAGATAATATTTTTCCAGTACTTCCCTGAGTTTCGCTCGAAGTTCTGTGCCAAACAGTCCTGTTCCTTCAATAACTATCAGAGTTATGGTTTTTTCCCTTAATCCTTGTTGTTCTGGCTTTCTCTGGGTTTTTACGCTGGTTTTGTTCTGTCCCGTTTCCGATCCATTTGGTGTTAATGTTTGATCCTGTTCTTTAGTTGGAGTTTCTTAATTTTTGTTTTGGTCTCTTTATTTGACCCTACTTCAATTTTGGTTTGTGGGATTGGTTTGGATTTATTCTCTCCTTTCTGTTTATTTCTAGTCTCTTTGTTTGATTCTACTTCCATCTCCACTTCGGCTTCTGTCTCGATTGCACTCAATTCTGTTTGGCTGGCCAGAATTTCGTACCTATTGCTTGTTTCGATACTCGTACTGGGTCTGTGTATTAGCAATATATTGGATGAATTTGTTTCCTTGGCCTGTTTAGATTTTTTAGTTTCTTTCGCTTGGGGCACTATTGGGAGTTCCTCCCATATCCCTTCATCTGTTGCTACTAGTCGCATTCTATTGTTCAGGTGCAATATTTCATTTTTGTGCTGATATGTTGATTTATCTATCCAGTATTTATAAATCGTATGGTAGTTTGCTTCTCTCAGTATAACGTACGGGATATACTCCTTTCTGTTAGCTCTGTTATTCTCATCCAGATCATTTATCGTTTTTTGGGCCACTTTCGGGCGGCTCGTTTGATATCCTCTTCCAAGTCACTCAACTCATCTTGTATTCTTAGTAGTGCCTCTGCTCTTGGGGTTCTGTTCTTGTATCTTCTGCGTTCTTTGAATGGCGTTCTCTACCGATTCTACGCCTCCAGAATATTTATCTTTGGCTTCTTGGTTTTTATTTCTGTAATCCTATCTGTTGATAGGTTTCCCTTTGGCAGCGTTTTGAGAAATTTACTGTTTTTTCCCTTATCTGTTTGTTTGGTTTCCGTTTCCTGTTTTCCTCCCTCTTTCTTTCTTAAATTTTTAATTTTTTGTCTTTTTCAATTTTATCTTTTTTTCTTTCCATGTCCTGGATTTTCTTAGCTCGTTCTGCTATTTCTCGATATTCTCCTTTTTCCTGGTTTCTACGCTATTTCCATCCATCTCAATAACGGCTTTTTCCGATTGATGTTCCTTGTTGGCGTCTGTGTATGTTTGGCCTATGTCATTATTCTCGTTTTGGTTTTTCTCGATGGTAGTTTCATTTAGTTCATAATAGCTTTGGAAATAACCTATTTTCCTCCTTGCACATCAAGCATATCTGCTTCGCTTATGAGCGTACATCCTGTTTCTTGTTCTGTTGATGCTATAGAACCTATGCACTTTGCTTTGATCGAGATATCATTCAGATCTGTTAGATATTTGTGGTTCTCCTTTGTTCCCTCACATTCGCATTGTTTGTTTTGGGAATTTTTTTTTAGCTTTTGGACTTCTAGCCTTCGTGCCGTTTTCGCTTCTAGTTTTTCGGACTCAATCTTTTCCTCTTTTTAGGCCCTTGTCCGCTTTTATCTTCGGTTTCGGAGCTCATCTGTGAGCTCTCGCTTACCATCTGTTTGAGGGGCCCTGACCAGCCTCGATCTCCTTCTCATCCGTCTTGGTTTGGCAAAATTAGTGCCTTCTCTATCACTATTGTCTTTAATCTCTGTAGAGTTTTGAGTTAATTCTTTTTGGTTTCGATCCTTATTATCGTCACTTTGGCTTTTAATGCTATTTCTTGAGCTTCCATGACCCGCGCCCCCCACCCCTGCAGTCTTATCGACTTCAGACAGTCCGAGGGGGTGATTCATGACTTTTTGCTCCATCTGGTATAATACTTCGTCTGTTTCAATATTTGAGACAGGATTTGTAAGTATTGAATTGGCATATGTTTCAATATCTGAGCTATCTCTTGATTTTAGCTGAGGCTGCTCTCCAATCCTACACGTACACATTTGACAAAAATTTTGACACTACTTGTCAAAGACTTGTTAAAGTCGATAAGAAGTTTAATTAAGATTGACAAGCCTGACTCACATAGCCTATAACTGCTGCCTTTGTCTGATTTCTGATTTAGCTTGCTGCTTGTCGCTTACTGCATATCGCACGTTCAGGCTGGATAATGAGTAGACTTAGCCATCGAGAACTGCAATGAAAATATCCACCAGTACAAGGTGGAACAGCATTAGCCGAAGACTGCATGACTAGTGGGTGGTTATGATTATGCGAACTCAGGGGTATCTGGCGCCCCGGTTTCACTTGCCTTCCTGTGGCATTCGAGGCACTATGACTGGCTTTCCCTAGCTTTTCGTAGGACCTGATATAGTTGAAAATACAGAGAAAAACTGGACAAGGAAAACTCCCCAAAAACCATGGGAGAGTCACAACGAGATCTTGGTGGCACTCCAGATGAGTAAAAAGCTTAATATTCTTCAAATAAACCCCCCAATCGAATCACACAAAAGCTGCCACAATTGTGCTTAGAAGGGGGTTTATTGGAGAAAACATCAATATAGGGTTGCTTCAAGAGCCCTGGATTATTAGAGGATGAAAATCATTTATGTTACTTTCTTGCAACACTCATGAAAATTTAGCCATATTGCTCGGACTCAACATTGAATTTACTCCTGAGAGTTCATCACTGGAGATTTGGCAACTGCCATCGTGCCAACTGAAACAGGCAAGAGGAAGATTGTTATTGCCTTGGCCTACTTCCCACGAGACTCACCGATACATCCATCCGATAAGTCCAAAGCCTCATCAGATAGTGACAAAAAGGGAACAGGCACTTCATCCTGTGCTGCGACATGAATGCACACCATCTCTCATGGAGAAGCGCAGCCTAATATTGACATTGTCAATAAAGGTATAAAATCCTCCTTTATGAATGCGATCAGAAAAGAAATTCTCGACCTAACCCTTGCATATTTATTTATAACAAACTACAGTCAAAACCGGAAATAACGACGGATCGGTTATAACGACTAAATGGCAAGGTCCCGGCCGAATCTCGATATAAGTACCTATGTAAACATCGGATAAAGCAACATATCGGTTAAAGCGACGATCCGTCATCGGAATTCATCGGCTATAACGAACAACTGTCTTACTTTTTCACTAAAACAAAACATTTTACTCTTGATTTAGTGCGCTTAAAGCCAGGTGACAGGCCATAGGTACATATCGTCACAGATAATTGACACAGAGGAGAAGACCAGACAAGACAAACGAAATTAGAGAGAGAGAGAGATGGAGCTCTATCTCAATTTAAATGCCTGAAAGAACTGGCAGAATAATGATGCGTTTCTTAACCTTCATAAAGGTTATTTTGAATATACAACTGAAGGGGTTACGGAGAGACCTCCATTTAGAATTATGACGTATTTATGTCCCGGAATTGCCAACTTCACAATATTTAAAAATTAAATAAGAAATTTGAAGAAATAAACGAAATTATTTTACATAACACAACTCAAAACTCAAGCATTCAGGACTACAAATGATTTCGAAAGCGAATCTTCGATCAAGTATTCATTTGTCATTAATGTTTTCAACCTCACCACTTATGTTGGCAGTATTGTCTTAATTTCAAATGAAACATAATTTAGAACTGGCAACTGTGCCTATCTCGAGTTGAAGGTCCGAGGCTTTGTCCGAAGTCAATAAAGCGACAAACCAAGCATCAAAGGAAATCAGTATAATCTGTGATATCGTTGTGGTTTGATTTGGATCGTGCTTTTTGCGTCACCATTTCCCAAAAAAAGTGTTTAATATTGAAGAAAAATCTCACATCATATGGCGATATATAAATCATTGAAATAAAAAAATGTATATTGCTTATAACAACTATCGGATATAGCGTCCCTAGTTTATAGACCTGGAGTGATCGGAAATTCTCTTCGAAGGATACATGATACCCAAACTGACCAACTGGGATGCTTATAAAAAACACATCGAAGGGCAATTGGTGGACCAACATATAGCCATCAATTTAGCTGAGGAGCTTGATACATCCTCCAAGCAGCTTCAAAATGCTAAAACAAGAGCATATAAAATCAGCTGCCTAGAAAAACAAAAGGCAGTCACTAGAGATGTGCCTTGATGGAATTAGTAAACTCAGAAAAAGTTAGAAAACTCTCCAATAAAGCTAAAAATGGGACACTGTAAAGATTACAAAACAGCTCTTACCGAGTACAACAAGGAACTCAGAAAATCCAAAAGAAAAACATGGAGGCACAAAGCTCAAGTATCGTATAAGAGACTGAGAATATCCGTATCCTGGATTTATACAAAGACCTGCGAAATTATGTATGCTGTGCCATCCTCCGAGAAAAAGCTGCATATCTCATTTACATTCTGCAACAGAAAAATGCCAATGCAACTTGGAACTCTTGATCTCTTGAAGTTCTTCGATATAAAATAACATCTTCAGAATTTGAACTTGATGAATGAACACTTCAACAACGTGCCAATTTTAGATAGAGCTGAGTCAATTTGACCTGATTGAAACGTATACCATTCCAAAACATGAACCTGATTTTACATTCAATACTGTAGATCCAGAGACCGTAATGAATTACATAAATAAAATTAAGAGCAACGCTTTAGGCTCTGATGACATCTTTCTCAGAATGCTGCAATTGGTATTACCCTACTTATTTCATCATTTAACCGTTATCTTCAATTATGCCATTACATCTTCCACCTTCCCTTCTCAGTGGAATCACGCTAGAGGGCTCCCTCTGTCAAAATGGAATAATCCTGTGCAATTTTCTGACTTAAGACCGGTCAGCATGCTGCCAGCCCTATCGAAAATCGAAAGCCTTCGAAATGGTTCTTAAAGAACAGATGACAAACTTTGCTGATGAAAAAAAAACTGATAACGGATGTCCAATCGGGTTTTTGCTCCCAATTCAGCACTACCACAGCATTGAGTTTAATAACAGATGATATACTCAAATCTGTAGATGAAGCCAACTTCACCTGTCTTATATTCCTCGATTATAGTAAGGCTTTCGATACACTTGTCCTTTGGTTTTATGCAAGAAACACCGGTGTTTTGGATCCTCAGATACAGCTTTATTGCTACTTAGTAATCATTTATCCAATCGGACTCAGTATGTTATCTTAGATGGAAATGAAACAAATTCCCTTGTAAAACCCTTCGGCATCCCACAGAGTTCCATCCTGGGACCACTTCTTCTAAGACTATATATTTGCCACTTCTATGAATACATCAGTTCAGGCAGCATACCATTACGCCGATGACACACAAATATATAGTTAATTCTGTTCCTTTATGTCTAAACTCGCTGAAGCTGAGATTAAAAGAAATCTCCAATTGTTGTTCGATGCGTCTTGTGCCCACAACTTGAAACACAAACTGTGCATCGTTTAAGAATTGAAATTTAATTATTGGGGGAAAATGCACTCGCTCACTGTCACCCACAAAATTTTGACATCAAGTAGTCCTCCTTTTATACGTAAGAAACTAGTTCCGGTATCACATATAAATTCCTCACGTACCTAATAAGCGTATGCTACTAATTTCCAGGCATTCTGAAACGATCTTTATCCGTAGTTTTCCCTATAATGCGGCTAAACTTTACAATACCATCCATGGAACATTCCCTAAAAACGATTAAAAGTTCTGTTTCTGGCAAGGCAACAGTGATATTGTATGTCGGCCCGATATTCTTCTTGGTTATGCTATATAGATAAAGGTTCTCTATTTTTGTATTCTAAATATATTTGTGTTGTTCCCAGTTGGGTTTAAAAGCAGCGCCGTAGCTGAACCCCTTCCTTTCATTATTTAATATTTTGTTTTGCTACTTCCATAATTTATTGTTATGTTAGAATGTAAATAATGAATAAAGACATATTAATATTAGATGTGCTAGGGGATTATAGAACTAGCCCTAGATCAACGCCTCCAGAAAGTAATTTCCATAGATAGATTTTTTCGTGACAAAAATACTACCAGGCAAACGACTGTGCCATCATACGGAAGGCACAGTTATATCATGTTATTCAAATCAATCCATTTATTTTTCTTTGGACATACTAGTACGTATAGAAATCCTTGTTCCTACCCCCAACTGTCATTGCTTAATTTGTTATAAACATTTAAAAGCATTTATTAAATTTTTTATCATGTTTGACTTGTAAGTTGAAAACTAATGGAGCACTCTCGATACTCTCGATGGACGAATTGTAGAGAATCAAAATGCAAATAAAATGACTCGACCGGATTATTAGTAACGGAGAAAAACCGGAAAAAATTCTGCATTTTTTTTAAATTCCTGACACCGCCATTTTTCAAGTTTTGAAGCAGGCTCTCCACGACATAGTAGTGATTGATATGTACTTCATATGTGAAAAACTCAGGCACTGTTGGATTATTAGTTTTGGCATAATTGCAATTTGTTTTTTTTAATGCACTGTATTGCAACAGACCTGGATGCGTCATAGGTGGTCCGATTTCAATAGTTCTAAAAGATTTTGAGAGTTGAAATATAGTACTACAAAATGACTATTCTCATTTTCCGTTAAAATGCTGCGGAACAGGTGAGAAATACTTGACCGAAAACCGGCGAGTGCATGAAAGCGGCTCAGGAGTGGAGGTAGAGCAGCAGATTCATAACGGACGCAGTTTCCCCAACAAATAAAAAGACTGATAAAAAAATAGAAAAACATTAAAACACAATGTAAAAATAATTGTTCCTAAAAAAAACAGAAAGAGAAAGGAGTAGGCAAAAGAATATCGAACAAAAGAATGGAAATTAATATTTCTGCGTCCGAGTCATCCGAAGAAGAAGAAGACACATAATGTCTATTCTACACGGAAACATTTTCCAAAGATAACCATGGTGAGGGATGGATAAAATGATGCGCATGCCAAAAATGGGGTCATGACGGGATAGATAGCGATAATCCTGATGAATTCACTTGTGAACACCAGGAAACAAACCTTTAGAATTTTAAAAGATTGAAACAAATATAATTTGTTTCTAGTATGTTTTGTGAGTTTGATTTTTTAATTGGTAAAACTAATCATAAAAAATGTTAGTTCTTTTAATTTTATTTTCTTTTCACATTTAAAAAAAATATGTTTCCGTTTAATGATGATTATGGTGAGATTTGTTATTTCAATTATTATAGAAGATTATAAAATGTTGTCAAACCTTTACTTAACGATTGATCTCATATGTGATGATTGTTATTAGTGATTTCGAGACTGACTATTATTTAAGAAGGCTCATCTTAACTAAGTCAAGGTCTGTATGATAAAAATAAGGATTATTTGATTTCAAAGTAGAGTAAGTTATTTTTTTATTTAATTCTATCAAAACCTAGAATATTCCCAAAATAGGGGCAACATGATCCCCAGGACCATATTGCCCCTATCGTAGGGATCATCTTGGACACCGGGATATACAAGATGAACCCTGGGTAGTATTTCAAAAATTGTGAATTATAATAATAAAAGATCAAAAAATCAAACATTTCAAGTATGACAACAGGTAGTCAGATTTATTTGTATTTTAATAAACGCTTTCACATCTGTTGAAAGTCGCTCAAACTACAAGCATTCTCTCTTAAGTGGATCATCTCGTACACCTTTCCCCTAATGCTAACTGCTAATCTTTCGCCACTGCACTTGTTTGTAATGAATGAGTGCCTTCAGACTATACCGGACATCAAACTTGAAAGCTGGAAATCTGTCTAGACATCTGAAGATTCTGGAAAATATTCTCCAATAATCCAGATATAAACCATCAGATAATATACCAGCTAGGCACGACTGCGAAGTGAATTATTAAGTGGTCATAAACAACCACCATATATGCATAACGAACGGGCCTCAACTAGAAAGGGATGCATCAGTTTGGTATACTGATGGATTTAATATGAACGAAAGGGCTGGAGTGGGAGTAATTGGTCCTTGTTTTAGGCTCTCAAAACCCCAACAATTTTTCAAGCAGAAATCCATGCTATATAAATTTGTGCTCATGAATACTCTGCAAGAGGCTCCAGCGGGGCAAATATATATATTCTATCAGAGAGGTAAGCAGAAGCTGAAAGCTCTTAAGTCACACACCTGTGAGTCTAGAGTCTAGACTGACTCGAGACTGCAAACTATCCCTGAGATAACTGGCTGCGAAATATCAAGTCACTCTGTGGGTGCGAGGTCACAAGGGAATCAAAGGCAATGAATAAGCAGACGGCCTTGTCGAAGAAGGGACAAACACTCAATGTCCTGGCCCAGAACCCTTCTATGGTCTCTCCAGAGCCCACATTGAAAAAGAGTTTCGGCGCTTTGAAGCTGTTCAAATCAAAACCCACTGAAATAAGGTTCCAGGACCAAGGCAAGCAAAAAGGCTTCTGAGCCCATTGACAAAAAAAAGTCAACCAGCTTCTCTAGTTGTACAAGGAAGGCTTGAAACTGGTATCAACTCAAAAAAATTAATAGATCAGACAGACAGTGAACAGACGAGACCTTCGCTGAAACTGCAGAACACCTGTTTTGCAACTACCAAGCGCTGTTTTGCAAATAGGAGTTTCATTTACGACCTTGGATATTAGAAACTTGGCTCCTAAGAAACTGGTTGACTTCGCAAGATGTAGTTTTGACCTTTACATGCACAATATTTTGAAAGGTAGAAAACATACTTTGGTGCGCTTATACTCCTTGACATGGCGGCAATATTCAAATCATCGTATGGTATTAAATCCATATGAGCAACTAAAATCATATGTACTTTAGCAACTATTAAGGCTTCAATCATTATCTTTTGGAAAACAAATGATTTTCAATGTTCAATTAGGGATAGCCATGAAGTTCATATTTACAACTGACGAAATCAACCAATTATTATAAGTGAAAATCACTATTCGGATAAAATGTTAAGTGAGCCGAAGCAGTGTAACCCCTCTCTCCAGATGCTAGAAGCTGTGGCTTCAGAAAAAGGTTTTTCCAAACTGGTACTTAGCTACTAATAGCCACCAGCAAACAAATGCCTACGGCTTGTGAAGAAGGAATGTAGTCTGACTGTGTTCGATTGAATTCATACGCGTTTGTTAGCAGAACTAGCATATCAATCAAATATGAATATGTGTCCATATAACATGTTTTCTATATTTCTGAGTGAATAAATAGAAAAAAACTCAAATTGTCCAGGGTGTTTGACGTAATATTTGATAAAAACTTATTGGTGACAAACGGGTGACGTTTCAATCTTATAATCAATTGATCTGTCGTATGAGACATTGTCTCCCAGCGAGAAATTTTCGTCTCGATTTGGAAGATCGTGAGAAAAATATCATCTGATTGAGGCGAGAATTTCTCGTGATGACGGTTCTATTGAAAAATATAAATATATTCTGGGAGATAACTACTGGGGAATTCCTGATCTGTTATTACTGGTGTTAATATATTAGATGGGTACATCTAAAAAATGTATTATCTTAAATAGTATAATCGAACTTGTGCAGTTAAAAGTTTTAAGGAAACATATGGTTCGTACTCACATACACCAGCAAGTAACTTCCTAAGATCAAGTTACAATCAGAAAGATGCGCCCATAGTTCCTAACCAAGCACCAATGTCAACTGCTGTTCAAGAAACAATAAGGAAAATGCACGTGTCACAGTCGGCTGTATTACGTACATTGCGCTCAGCGAGAGAACCAATAATCGTATATCAGGAAACTAGAGGAGTTTCAAGGAATGAGTGAGTATTTTCATCAATTTCTCATATACTGGAGAGCCATTAGAGTTTCTCGAATGGTAAGGATAAGATGGATTTGACTAAAAAACATTACTTGGAGACTTCTACAGATAATAATCAAATAATCATGTCTTGAAACTTCCATCCATAGCATAATGACAATAATCATTGTTATATTTATTACATAGTATTTCGTGATTATCACTGGATATTCTAATTCAACAGTTTTTCTCTATGCAATATATCAATTTAAAATATATTAGTTATTTTTGCAACAAATATGAACATTTTCTGAATTCTTGTAGATTCTACATGAACTAAAAACACTTCAGTTCTAAGTAATTTGAAATGATTTTGACCCTATAAAACCATGTCATAGTTTCATGGAAATGTGTCACTTGGACATGTCTGCGATATTTTTATAGGTACATTGTATTTCACTTTCTACCTTCATACCCTTGTGACTATTATTTATAATTCATGCATAATGATTCATTTCAAATTTGAGTGGAACTGATCCTCGGTATGCATTCATAGTGGAGTAATATTAGATTTTAGCTTCAGAAAGTTAGGGGACTGCGGTAACTTTTTACTATACATTAGTGATGATGTTAGGAACAATACATAGAAAGTTACCAACCGTAAGGTGTGTGCTTAATTTTCTATTTAACAAATAAGTTGCAAAATGATATTGTTTATTGAATATCTTTTTAAAAATATTTTTTTTTGAAAAGTTGCTAGTGCCATTCGAAGGAATGGAAGATTTTACATAAAAAGGTATATAAAGTTTTTCTTTAAAATGAAAACTGTAAGCTGCAGATTTTTTTTAACGTACGAAAATGTGAGGAAGCGACACTGAAGTGCATCGCTTGGGAAGCACGAGCGCCCTTCACTTAATTTGTTATAACTTTCAATCTAATTGATCAAATTAAGCTAACAAAAATTTAAATGGAAGACAAAAAAGTAGCTAACGAGATGTCGTTTTCAAACATAAAAAAAATGAATAGGAATAGTAGGTACATATGTGAAGTTACGTCAAAATAGAATTTTCTATAAAATCAATTAAAGATCTGCCATTCTTTGAATTTTAAAGATAAACATCTAAAATTTTCACAGTTTCGTCCCGAAATAACATCTGAGAAGGTTTGAAAATGCAAGAAAATCTTAAAATTGTATTTAAAAAAATACAGTGGTCAAAATATTGAAAATTTCAAAAAATTACAAATTTTAATTCTTAGGCCATGCTTCATAAACCAAAAACTCTAGTTTAAAATATAATATTGAAATTTTTCAACAGCACTATTCGAAGCTTGTAATCTGTACTTTAAGAAGGTCTGATTGGTTTTATTAAAACAATTTAATGAACAACAAAATGTCACCAAAAACCAAAATATAAACAAATTTTACTCCAAAATCCGTGAAATTTTTTGTTAAATAAACTTTGATAACGTTTATACAAAAAAAAAGCTTACCTAACCAACATATATTTGTATAACGACCTCAAACAAAGTATACACAGCGTAAAATATTTTTTTGTTGTTGATATAAGTGTAAATACGAAAATATTACGTTTTTTAGTAAATTGGCGCAATGCCCATTTTCTTAATGAGTTAAATACCAAAAACTCTAGTTTAAAATGTGATATCAAAACATTTATATATATAACAAAACTTGTTAAGTGGAGGCCACATTTTTCAACCGAAAATTTGGAACAAAAATACTTCTCATCAATACCTCGGCTAATTTTGAAAATGGTCCAGTAGTTTGAAAATGATGGCTGTTGAAAGATTAAAAGAAATGCAATATTTCATTTCCATACCCAATATCGGCAAACTATAAGTCGTTAGATAGAGCTTCATTAGCTCCTCAACTTTTACGAGAAAAGTTTCTCTCCGAGATGTACACATAAATGAAAAATAGCTATAAATTATCATTCATTGAATCTATCTTTACAACTGGTCAGGCCATCGTTTTTTTAATATCATATTCTTGTTCATCTACCTCAAAAACCCCTATAGCATCAATTTGGGTAAAATTGCTTCGAGAGTCATTGACTTATTTCAAATTTGTCTAAAAAAAATTGTTTTCGTTGTTTAAATAATTAATAAACAATCGGCGCACAAATATAAGTTTATAACTTTTTTCTGCAAGTCATTTCTAAGTAATATCAAAAGGTTTTAGGAAAATTCATGGAGTCCCCCAGGATTCCGAAATAATGCATTATTTCAAGCTATTTTTACTCCACTATCATATGTGTATTAAAAATAGGGCAATTAAAAAAAATCGAAGCAATTCAATAAAATTTGAATATAATATCACGGAAACCATTCGAGATGCGTATAACCGAAAATATATTTTTTCTGTACGATTGAAAATAATTTCAAAACCATAAGTTAACTCGTGTTTTTTTTTCGAGATTTCTAATAAAAATAATTATTTGGTAGATAAATAAAGATAAATGTGTGTTTCTTCATTATGTGGATTCACCCTGAATTGAACGTAGGCCCTCTTCCAGGCTTCTCTTTCCCATGCAATGCCTCCATGTCGATGACACATTCGGTCATCCTGGCTCATAGCATGTCCAACCCAATGCCCAATTATAACCTTTACTCAAGTTTATTGCCTGGTCTTATTATTTCTCAAACTCATACTCAGCATGTTCCTTCACATAGCTTCTTCACCGTCTATCTAAAAGTGCAGACGTTTTCGGATGGCGAAGTAAAGTACGGACATACCTGCACAATATTCAACTTTCCACCGCACATGCAAAGAAGTTACTCTTAATGTAATTTGGGCTAGCCCGTCAGCTGTCACTTATTTTTATTTCCATAATCAGATAAAGTTTAAATGAAATAAATATATACATTTCGTTTCACCAATGATTTATTGCCTACTTCGCCATCCGAAGACGCTTGCACTTGTGAATATCTAACTGAAAAACTACTTCCCCGGCTGGACATTGACATTGAACTATACCTGATAGCTACTTTGAAAGGACCCTAACTCAAATGAAAAAATCCGAATGTAAAAATTTGCATTTTCGTTCAGATTGTTATATGATTTTCTATTCCAGTCTCAATTGAGAACTCATATAGATTTTTCAATTGTCAGAAAAAACTTTATATTCAATACTCAATTGAGAATGTTCCCCTGTTCAACAAGAATACCCCAGTCAATGTTACAAATGATTTCTGGTGAGTGGTCCTTCTTGGAAAACGTTTTTCTTTATGCCATTCATCTATATGAGTTCCTAACTAAGACTGGAATAGAAATGCAATAACAATCTGAATGAAAATATTTTTTTTTACATAAAATATTTTTTATTTCAAAATATCTATCAGATGAAGTTTAATATCCAGCTCGGCTTTAGCCCGGAAGTAGTTGTTTTTTTGTATAAAAAAAATAACTTCATTTTTATCATGGATTTTTCAATCCACAGAAAAATATTTCTATTCAATGTTCCCGTTTTAAACATGAATACCACCAAGAGGTTATCTTGAACGGTGGAAGACAGTTACTAAAGTTTATCTTTGAGTCGCAGATGATATCATATCTGATTTTATGTAAATATTTTCGAACATATCAGAGAAAAGTATATTGTCATAACTATATTGCCTAAGGGGCCTTAGAGGTTGGTAGCTCAGGATAACTTTTGTGATAACCAGATTATGACACAGAATCCAAAAAAATTCAACATTTAATGATACTTACACCTAGGACTATCTAGACAATACTGCCAGAATGGCAGCTCAGAAGTAGAAACTACATTCTACAACTTCTATGGCCCTTACTGCAAATATGGACTGTTCTCAAAAATAGTTATTTCAATTTTTAACTTCTAACCTCACACTCACACTCTTATATTCAACACACTTTGTCCGATGTGATCCATTCCCAAACAATTCGAGGTTGAATTATATTCGAGATTGAATAACATGTAAACAAAATGCTTATAATAATAATGATGATATTCATTCGTAAATCATAGTGAACATTATAAATATTGTAAATAAATTGTGTATACAATTAGTTACAAATAATGAATAAATATGAGGAAAGCCCACAGAAGAACAAGTCTGTGTGTGGAAGAAGTTAATGTACCTATTGATAATCACAAGTGAGTATATTCTATAAACTAAAAAAAAGAACTAAGAGATATTATAAACTAACAAAAAAAATGTGAAACATATGGCTAATAAAACTAACTATCCTAATATAATTTTCATTGGTCCACAAATTTATGAGCTTCCAACCAAGCTGGAAATATTGCTCAACCACTTTTTAACAGATTTGATGAATAATGAGGAATTGTTTATTCGATTATAACTTCTCGGGCCAAGATTTTGGTAAGTTATTTGTATTATACTTTTCTCGGGTCTCTTAATAACAGAATTCAAATTACATTTATATCTGGTACTATAGTCATGATCGAATTTCTTCAGTTCTGATTTGTTTTTATGTTGTTGAATTATCACTCTTAGAAGATATAGCAGCCTGACATCAAATATTTTTGTTTCTTCATAAATTTTGTAGGTAGGGTATAGTTTAGATTTTTGATATATGACCTCCAGTATGTATCGTGGATTGTTTTCAGATGGGAGATGTGACATTAAAAAAAAAAAAATCCTAGCTCTTTTCTCATGTTTGGAATGTGGTATTTTTTCCAAAAAAATATCTCCCTATTTTAATAATTTTAAAAAAAATAACTAAAAAGTAATTGAAACTAAACACAATCCAAGTTTTTTTTATCCAAAAACCAGACAAAAAGACTGCTCATTTTACATATTCAAATCTCCACACATTTGCTTCTCTCTTTGGTCCACCCTGGTACTGGATTTGGAAGCACATTCTGTATAGCTGCTTGGACTTAATACTTACAGTAGAATTCACTTCTCGCTTTTTATCCCTGGATGATGTATACTCGGATTGTCATTTCCATGTTCATTAACTCGTCTAATTTACAATTTAAATTTAATTAGATTTTGTGGAAATAATCGTTTTTTAACATTTGCATAAAAACTGACCGCAAACGGCCAGCCAGTCTTTCCATTTCTTACTTATACAGTATGTAGGTCTTACTGTGCAGAATTTCCAAGATAAACAAAAATATTTAAGCAAAATGGTCAAGAGCTCTTCGTCAAAATTATACATATGTTTATTTTTTTGACGAAGGTCCATTTTTTCTAATATTTCTCAAACAACTAGGCCAAAGATAGAAGGTATCTTAAGCATACAAGGTGTTTTAGAAATGATTGGTCAACGCCAACACCAGATACTGCGAGTTGGACATGAAATAATGATTTATCTTTTCTTCCAATAGCAATAGTTTACCAACATGACATAATATCTATAGTGCGTTTTAGAACAGAAAATGCAAGATGAAACTTTATTAGAAACGTTATCTCTCTTTTTCGTTGCGACAAATAATTTCTCGTACAGATTGTTACATTTAATTGTTACAATTTGAGGCTTACCAAAAATGTTGGAATAAGGGTAAACCAAAAACTTTTGAATTTTGTCAATGGAACTTTTTATTCGAATTCTAATGTTACCCAGATTATCTCGAATGCTGGACCATCCTAAGTTTGACATTTTCAAATAAAGTCCTCAATGTTTTGTTTTGTATGCATTTTTATTCCAAATTCAGATGTTTGTGACACTATGTGTCTCAAAACGTTCATTCGGTATGAAAACATCATCGTAAGTCTACCACAAAAAATTCGACCACATCATATCAGAAATCGAAAAAGTTATCTATTTCTAATAAAGTTATGTTATAATGAGTCAAGAAGTCGAGCTGAGGAAAATACTATGAAGGAACGAAAAAAAATTATTGAGTTATACTAAAAGAAAAAAATTTCGGAAAATATGCGCATTATATTTTGTCCCAATTACTTACTACGTTCACCAAATTATTTTTTCTTACTAGAAAAAATATTCAGTTAGTAATTTACCGCATTCTGAATTATATGCTTACAAAAAATAACTTAAAATCAATATTGAATGATAACTAGTAGGTACAATGATATATTTTCATTCATTCTGTGTCTACATATTTCCGACAGGGAATCAACTTTATCGGATCAGGGAGCTTTTCAAAAGTTCAAAGGCCAGGATAAAGAACTTGCCAGACCTGCTCAATGCTAGAGCTTACAGGGAGCTTTATAAAGGTTCAAAGGACGGGTTAAAAAACTCTCCAGACCTACTCAATGTTTTCGTTAACATGGAGCTTTTAAAAACTTCAAAGGTCGAGATAATGAACTCGCCAGACCTGATCAATGCTAGAGCTTACGGTAACAGAAAGCTTTTCAAAAATACAGACACAGTACTCCAATATCTTATCGATCGCAAATACCACGTACCTGATTAGACAGTTACCTATTTTTTATATACCCATGTCCACTCTCTGTATACTAGTCCGGTCAATTTAGACATTCGAAGTTACATAAAGTCCCAACAAGCTGAATTTCTGTGAAGTTGTTCAAAACATAATTACAAACAATGTCTAGAAGTTCCCCATCATTCCCCTGTAAGGAAAAAATTTAATTCAAGGTCAAAGGTCAAAAAAATGAGTTTTTCGCGATTTTCAGCAAAACGGTAAGTTTTATCATAAAAGTACTCAGACAAAAATTGTAGATCATAAAATTATCTATAAAAAAGTATCAACACTTTTTTTCTTACGAGCCACCGTTTCTGAGATATAACGATTCTAAAAGTTATAAAAGTTGTTATCGTCATAATATGCACACGTTTCCACGCCACCTATGAGGTAGTGTACTTAGCGCGTTTTTGTTAACGTGGTTTCCCCAGTAGGCCTACTCCACGGGTCAGTTGTGATCCTGTTTAATGTAAAACTATTGCAAAATAACGGAAATTTTCAAAGGTTGGGAAAGATAAAAGCGATGTAAATGAAAAAAAAGTGTTGAAGTTTATTCGTCTTATTCGTAAGTTTCAAATTCTTGTTCTTCTTCTTGTTCTTCTTCTCCTGCTTCTTCTTCATCTTCATTTTGGATGCAAGTAAATTGCGTCAATAGCGATGTATCGCATGATACTTAGTCGGAGTCAAACGAATCCTCCATTGTTTGTGATTCAATATTAGAGCACGACCGGCCTTGACAATTTGTGCATGCCAAAGAACAAGACAGACCGACTTTTTTGCAACCACATTTAGCACTGCATCCCTTTTTGCAGTTGCAAAAAATAGTGTTCAGCAGTTTTTCCGGCGCAGGTGGAAGTAAAGTTTGAACTGGCTCTAATATATTGTTGACCAACTTCCAACCCCAGTCTGTAGGGTCTAGCTGATAACCAAGCCACACTTGAACTTGGTAATATACTCGAAGAAGATGTTGGTGAGCAGCAACTGAGGTTGGAGGAAGACAAGCTAATTGAACTTGTTTTTTATTTTTAGTATTTTTAACGAAACATGCATATCGATGTTTATCTAAACAGGTAGTTTTTTAGGAGCTCCGTACATAGAAAGAAGAAAGCGGATGCCGTTGGTAATAACTTCTTGTTGAGTTGAATCACTTTTTTAAAAACTTCAGCACATTGAATTAAATCTTGTTTTCAAACATTTTGAAAACTGCTGTTTTACCCTCCTGTAAAATGCAGATGTCGTATCACAGCCAGTTATTGCGTGTAAAAATAGTACATGATCTTTACACTTTACAAAAGTAAATAAACTTTTGATGAATATATAGCTGATTGATGCTGAGCTTTTCCTGGTTTTAAGAAAAAAATAGTTCTTTCAGTTGGCGTTCGAGCAGTGAGTAATACAAGTAAGTCAACATCTTCACCAACAACAATAGTTGTATTTGTCAAATTGAATTGCTCTATTGCTGTTTCAATAATCAATACATCAGCATCATTATTAGCTTGTTTTACCAATATATTTTCAGCCGTAAACTTTTCTTTCAACATTGAAATGAACCGAGACTTGTTGTGGGTATTAGTAAGAAATTTCTGTTGACTGGTTGGGACTGTCATAAGTTCATCAAATAAAATGTCAGAAGATGAAGATGTTGCTAAAGTTCGACGACGTTGTTCTGCAGCTTTGATATTTCTCTTGCAATCATCATAGCCATCAAATACGACAGTAACTCTGGAACCAAAATGTCTACGTACATATTGAACGTATTTATCTAAGATAACGTTGAATGTTTCTTCGCTATCCCACACAACGCGGTGTAGTAAGAATCCTCCGTCAATGATGTATGTCGCATTAGTGTTGTTAATATCAATATTTATTTTTTCAAAACAATCGTAAATGGTAGATTTCTGTGTTTTACGCATCCCGATGTCATCAAATAACGATAAAGGGTAGGGAGCTAATTCATATTCAAAATATTTTTCAATTTCGTCTTGAAATGCTGCAGTAATACTCATGCGTTGGAACAATAATACAGGGTCAATAGGTACTTTTTCTTCATGAACTTTTATGGAACTAGTCGTAGCTAAGAGAGGAACAACTTTATCAGCGCGTTTTAATTTAATATTATTGAATGTCAGTCCTGTCATTTTTGCCATAGAAGCAAGTCCAACTTCACGAGCTTTATAACAATTAATTTTATCGTCACCAACGACACCACTCGCAATAGAAACAATTTTGTTAACCTCTGGAAAAGGATCATGCGTTGAGAACCACTCTAAAAGTCTTCGTATATCTCTAGCATCTTTTTTTACTCGTGAATCACTTGCATCAACATGCTGCTCGGTCGTATCCATCCTAACATTAGCGATATCTTCTAATTTGTCACAAACTGTATTCATAGCATGCATACTATAAACCCATTTACTGATGACGCTCTCTTTTGTACTTCTCCCTCGAGCAATACCTCCATCTGTCTTCATAGCTTTCATCATAGACTGCTCGATTACCATGTCCGTTGAAGTTCCACAACTTAATTTGTCTGAACGTCTAACTGTAAAAATCCTCCTGAAAACTTTTCATAAACTTCAGGATCAATCAAATTCTGTAATTGTTCCATATCCTGCAAGTAAAGGTGTGCAGATTTAGCATAAGGAAAATGTCCAGACGCGTGATAATAAGGAAGCATTTCTTTGACGCAGTTTAAATGAGCTTTCCAATCCCCCATACTCTCAGCTCTTAGGAATTTTTTAGCATTGTAAACCATACAATAATATTGAATCAATAGTTTTGCAGTTGGTCCTCGTTCCTCATATTCTTTTAGTTTTGATTAAATTTATCAAGTAAAGCTCCAGATACTTCATCGTCATTTTCAATATCATTGTATGAAAGAGTATTACCTAATATATGCTCGATATTTACGATTAGATCTGCATCCATTATGTCATTCATTTCGACTTCTTTTAATATTATAATTGCCAAACTAAGCTGAAGTAGTGTATGAGCTCGAACAGCTCTTGCGTAAGCATGACCATTCAGCATTTTTCTAATGATTTTGACGCATAGATCTCTGCTAGTACTTCTTTCATGCCGCTTCCTTGCATAATATGACCAATTGCTCCCATAAAAGACATCAGTAAATGAAATCCTCCAAGTCTGATGATGATTTTTGATAATTCAGAGCCCTGAGGTGCGGCTGATACAATTTCTCGAGCTTTAGCATACAGGGGCTGGTCGAAAGTCACGATGCATACAGTGTGGCCATACCGTTTTGCATTCTCTAATGCACAAAGTAAAGTCGTATAGATAGTATTATAGTTACTGGCTGGTTGGTGAATAAATGGTAAAAATGAAATTTGAGATTTAGAATAATTCGTATGATTATTTGTTAAACGTTCAAGAAAACCATTCCAACCGGGTAAAGACTCATTTTTCCATTTTCCATGAAACCATACTACATCAACTTTTTTGAGAAACGATACTGTTTCAGTTCCATAAACAAAATCTTTAACATTTATTTTACTGTAGCCTACTACACCGTCATTTGTATAAGTCTGTATCGGCACATGAGCTTTTGTCTTGAAATCATTTGCTGAAAGAGTTTCTTTTATTCGTGGCATAGGTTCTTCTAGTAAAACTGAATGTTTTGGAGTAACAATTTGAATAATACCCATTATGTGGAGCGTGTTATTGCCGTCTAGCGTATTTACATTAATATCAGCATTATCTGCAACGTATTGAATAAGAGTGCCACTTTCTGGTGGTAGGACATGAGGAGGACGATGGAAAACTGCTGCTGCCTCGTACATTATTGTATCATTATAAGATGCACATAAACCAAAAGCCGAAAAGATTTGTATAAGACGTTTAGACCCGAACCTTCGATGAAAAAAACTGCGAGGCCTAATTGTAATTTAGATTTAAAGACCTTGGTCGAACAGCAGTCATGATACAATGGCAAATATTTGTGCATATTAATTTAAAATGATCTAAATTTGATCGTTTATTTTTTTAAATCACTCGTTCCACAAGATATGTCAATGATTCTGGGATTTCATTATTTAAATCTTCAAACATGCGACTTGGTGGAGGGTAGTTAGAATTATCAAATACTGCGGTTTGAATATCTTCGCGAATAATAGCTGCAGCTGCGTCTTGGACTCTCAATCGTTCTTCTGTTTTATTCATTTTTTTTTTTTCGTACCAGGCTTGATTCAAAATATCATGATGATTATCCACTAAGCATATGAATGTTGATGCTCCCGATTTCTCAGTGATAATAAGTTTATCACCATACTTTACTTTTAGTCGTATCTTAATCGTTCTGTTATCTAGAGTCGTAGTTTTGCAAACCTTTTGTAATTCGTTCAAAGTGAACTGACAGTCATCGCTATTTTCAATGTAAGTAAATATTTCCTCCATTGCCAAATTCGTTGCTTCGTCTTTAGGACGACCCATTTTAGCTCCAGTGGAAGGTTTTAAAAAATTAGCATAGCAATCTCGATGATACTTAGCTTCAGCAGCAACTAAATCATATTCAAATTCGACTCGAGCAAGAACAGCTTTTGCTAAAGCATCGTCACGAGCCCGAGCTGTTTCCAGAATTGAATCATTAAATTGAAGTGTACTTACTTGGCTGATTCAACGCCGAAAATCTGAGGATTTTCTTTTTTCACTTTCTTCATTTAATTTCTCGCCACAAAATAAGCACAGTTCTTTGAAACAAAAAGCTGATTCACTGATACGTGATCTAGTACGAGGAGGACTTGCTGTGGATGTACTGGCTTCTTGTTCTTCACGTTGTCTTTTATTAGCTGCAGCAATAGAAGACTTTCGAGTATAATTTTTACGGCAATTTTCATGTATTGTCACAGATTTCTGATTTTGAGATATTCCGAAAAATCATCAGCTCTTTCGATACTTGCATTAATTAATGTCTTCATACCACGTTCAACAGTAACAACTTCACTTTCAGTTAAAAGTTTAGCACAAATAAAACAATATTCAGACATTTTCAATATAAAACTCAAAACAGCACAATATAGGTTAGAATAAACACGTGTTTTCACTACAGAGTGACGCTCAAGACTAACGGTATTTCATTTATTATAGCAGGTAAAGACCCTAGCCACGTACACAATGAAACAAGAGACAGATGTCTCGAAGTTACACTGGCTTAAAGATTAAGGGACTGGGTTTCTTTTTACCTGATATTCTTGTAGTTAAAACTTATGTATATTTTATATTGTAAGTATAAAGTTACAATGACCGATAGAAAAATATTTAAACATTTAATATATATATATATATATATATATATATATATATATATATATATAATTATAAATTTACAACTCTAGATGTATATACGTGGCGTACTCATGCATATTATGACGATAACAACTTTTATAACTTTTAGAATCGTTATATCTCAGAAACGGTGGCTCGTAAGAAAAAAGTAATGATATTTTTCATAGATAATTTTATGATCTACAATTTTTGTCTGAGGTACTTTTATGATAAAACTCACCGTTTTGCTGAAAATCGCGAAAAACTCATTTTTTTGACCTTTGACCTTGAATTAAATTTTTTTCTTACAGGGGAATGATGGGGAACTTCTAGACATTGTTTGTAATTATGTTTTGAACAACTTCACAAAAATTCAGCTTGTTGGGACTTTATGTAACTTCACTCTCATTTTTTGGTCTAAATTGACCGGACTTTACGTCACTTACGGATTTCCTCGGAGATTGGGCGGCGGCAGGCGGTGCAAAGAGCTTCGTTGGGTAATTGTGACATCAATTTTTCTGATAAGTGGTCATCACAAGAGAAATTTTTCTTTTTTATATCATTGATTATTAATTTCATCTCAGTTAAATATGTCTCTAAAAGTATAGCGAAATTATTTTCTGTAAATTATCGACTGGATCAATCGTTGGAAGGGTATTCTGCGTTCATTCATCGGCTATTGAACAGAAATATTCGTTTAACAAGTTAAGATCTACGCAGAGCCGGATTAAGAGGGGGGCAAACGGGGCTGCAGCCCCGGGGCCTCCACAAGAGAGGGACCCCCACAATAGAAATTTTTAGGTAAAATTTCCTAAAAAATACCGAAGGATATGCAAAATTATATATAAAAAATGTGACAACGAAAGAACAGTTCTCCCATTTTGTCCTCTAATTTTTCGTTTTAAACATTCAAAAGCGTGTTTCGTATTCTTGTCAAAATCCATGGTTAATATTAATCTTCGATCTGATGAATCATGTGTATATGCGAGAAACAATCACCAAGTAAAACATCATACTATTATACAAAATATTATATCGTATCGAAATTAGCTGTAAAAACAAGAACAATTGAATTTCAAAAAAAATTTTTTTTTTTATTAAATGGAGGATTTTTTGTTTAATGTATTCTTCGAATGACACAAGCGATCTAGATTCACAATGAAATTCAATAATCATAAGCAGAAGAAAATAATATTTCAATTTATGAATATGATTGCATCAAATTATTTATAAGAGCCCTGTGCGCATTCCATAATAGAACAAAAGTTGAAAATTCTGTTGACTATTTTTCTGCCGATTCTACAAACACTTTGCCCGTCTATACCTGTTTTTCCTATTTATTGGCGTTGACAAGTGTCTGCTGAGTGGCGCGCTTGTAACAGAGAAATCCCCAAAATCTGAAAGGATGACATTCCGCAACAAATGTAAATCCTTCTGAAAAAGGACTATCAAAAAGACCAATCTAAGCTGTTCTACTATCAAATTCTTGAAAACCAAAATTTCAGAGCTACATTCCCAAACATTGAAATTACGGTGATTATTTTTTGACATTGCTAGAAACCAATGGAAACTTTCAATTGAAATAATTCATATACGCTTTGGCCAATCAATAGTGGGAATATTCTACCTAGAAAATTGTCGCGGGAATAATTTGAGGTATGTTGTATTTATTGTCGGATAACCTATATTTTTAATTTGACGTCTGTCATCAATTTTCATGAAAAGTGAGAAATGAATCAAAACCGGTTTAGTACATTATATAATTTCTCGAGGAGATGTGTTTATGATCGTAACATCAAAAAATAATCTAAAGAATACCACACGAGAGTTCGATATAGTAGAAAATAATCATCTAGATTTCTTTCTCAAACTTGTTGGCATTTTGCAATAGCCACTCGAGCCAGTTGGTCTCCCTTGTCTATTGCCTGGCAACAAGTTTTCGAAAATCTGTCGAATTATTTTCACTCTCTTGTGATATTACAACTGAGAATGTACTTGGTTTTGATGGTGTCGAATTGCACTGGAAAGCGCTCATTTTCCAAAATGAAAAATGTAAAAAATAGGCGAATTGCGATGAGACAAAGCCGCCTATCAAAGTTATCGCTTCTTAGCATTGAGAATGATTTTCTCCGGATGCTGGATTTGACCGAAATCATCAATGATTTTTCGTCGAAAAAAGCTCGCAAGAATCCATTCGTTTACGCTGTAATTTAATTTATTTCTTGTATTTTATTATACCTACATATGCTCGTGTCGAAATAATTTGATTTGTTCCGCAATAAATAAAAAAAAAATGTTTGACAAATAATTAGGGGCCTTCACTCCTTTGTTGCCCCAGAGCCTCCACACCTTCTAATCCGGCCCTGGATCTACGTTCAATTCTGGTTGTCCCACATGTCCTCCTGTTTGTTTTCAGGTTGATTCAATCTTTCACTATGATATAAATATTTGGCTACTGTTATGCTCTATTTGTAGAAACTACGACATTCATTGAAATATGCCATAAAAAAAGTTATCGATATGTAAATTTCTCATGGTGTAAATTACTGGACGATTTTTTATTCCTTTTCTGTTCCAGGGTTTTGACTTTTTTTTCTTTATTAACCGCAGTGGAAATGCTTTACTGAATAGCAACAAATTCCTGAAATGTATTCATTGGATCATCCGCTCCATGTATGAAATTCTAATATGTGTTCTGACGAAGATGCCTGAACTGTGCATAGTTCTTTTCGCTGTATATTCGTCCTTATTTTATATTTTTGTGCTCGATTTTATATCTGTGACTATTGGGAATATGACAGAGAACAGCCTCGTGATCTGATAGCCCCAGATTGATAACTGAGCTCGATACATCTTCGATGTTTGTGCAAACATAATCTATGATGGTGGATGAGAATTTAGATACTCGAGCATGCATAACTAGATTGAAACAGTCTAATAGGTCTAACAGTTTCAATGCATACTTTGTTGGCAAAGTTTATATTATGATTCCCAGCTGAGATTATTGATGTGAGTGGAGACAAATGAGATAGTCTTAACTTAACCTATCGACTTCGTTACGAATTGACTGAATCTTAATTAATAATAAGGTTATATGACGGGCTTTTTCACTTATCCTAAAATGAGTTCCAATTGTCTTCGTCTGTGTTACTATCGTCCACTTCAATATGTTTGCTCTTTCTGAATTTTACATTTTCTTTGAGATGTTGACACCAATGCTGATTTCTTTTAATTCATGCTGTGGGATCTTAAATGTTTCAGTTTGCTTATTTTTCACGAATGTGGAAAGCTCTATTTTGATTGTGACTTGTTATGCATATATTTTCTTATTGCATTACATAAATGCCACTTACTAATTCTCAATAAACTGCGGCCATTCGCACCATAGCACGATTTGCGCAATACATTATTGCATTCTAAAATTTTTCAAAATTTGAATACATGTTGTGCACCACTTTTGTCATATGTAAATTATTTTCATAAATAACTCAATTTTTAAATCTAGGTCATAATTATCGGGTTCTGTTATAATGATGACATTTGTGTGTTTCATCTGGGAGAGGACTTTCTGTATGGATGAATGGAACTTCTTTTCGTCTCAGTCATAATATGACTGTGTCGTTTTCTGGAAATTCCACAGAGTTTTCTAGCGCCGTTTGCAATTAGACATTCGCACTCGCATTTGGTTTCAAAAAAATTTAATCGTTAATGAAACTGCTGTCTTTTTAAGTTGCTCTTCACCGAGTTGTTCTTCAGATGAACCTCCAGTATGATATTTGAAGTTACGAGGTGGATCCTGGATGATTCTGTTTCATTTGATATACATACTTTTTTACTATTGCCTATTTGAGGTGCCACTGTCCTTCAGAGATTTGAAGTCTTTGATGGGGTTTTGTTTTTGTAAAATATGTCCGCTTCAGTTTGGCTACGAACGGTTTCTATCTCTTTATCTATTTTTGATAAGTCCTGTTTTTGTTGATTGATCAACAGTTCCAATTCTTCAATGTCTTTTTTTGTGCTTCTATCAACTCGTCCAATTCAGCCTCTGTTCTGATTGCTTCTGATATTACAGTTTCATGATCCTCTTTTAGTTATCTAATACATTCTACTTTCAATAAATCATCTTCCTGTAGTTCTTGAATAATTTCCTTTAAAAGTAGAGTGTCTTGTGAAAAATCTGAATTTTTCTTTCTCGTGTTCAAACTTCAGCAACTGACATGACATCCTGAGTCTCAGGATAGAAATCTGCAATAAGAGACATAAGTCTGTTTCATCTCGATAGCCAGCTATTATTTAATTAAAAATGGCTTATTTCTCAAGACTAGAAAACCTATACAATGGGTGTGTGCCGCACATCAAATGAAATCCCAGCGAAATACCATGAAGTGAATGGATATTAATTGTTTCAGTCAGGAACGCAGTTGTTCATTTGTCTGCCTGACCTACTCTGTACTGATGAGGGGCAAATACCCCGAAACTGGTCTACAGATCAGCTTGAGTGAAGTGGGATTTATTTATCCATTACGCAAGAAATATTTTCAAAGTACAGTTGTGTGCATAAAAAAGTCGTACAGCAGTTGTAGGCCATTGTGAGTCAGGCTTGTCAATCTTAATTAAACTTATCATCGACTTTGACAAGTAATGTCAAAATGTGTCAAATGTGTACGTGTACTACTTTTTCATGAAATCTGGAACATCATAGGCAGGTTTACACCATACAAACCTTGTACGACTTTTTTATGCACACAACTGTACCTCATTGGACGGATGTAATTCGTCCGTCGAGGCATTAGCCAGGGAAGTAGGTGTTATTCAATGGATATGCGACCCACATACACCTATTTTATAGGTTTTCGTAGTGAGCATTTTTCATTTTCAATCAAATAATAGCTGGCTATTGAGATGTTACAGACTTCTGTCTCTTATTGACTGACTCAGGATGACATGTCAGTTGGTATTGTTTAAGTTGCAGTAGTTGAGTTGAGATGGCGTTAGCTAATGGTGTTTCCCATTCTGCTAATGAAATCCCAGCGAAATACCATGAAGTGGGTGGATATTAATTGTTTCAGTCAGGAACGCAGACATTCATTTGTTTGACCCATCCTGTACTGATGAGGGGCCAATATCTCGAAACCGGTCTACAGATGGTCAACTTGAGGGAAGTGGTTGATATTTATCCATTTCGCAACAATCATTTGCAAAGTACCTTGTAGGACTTTGCACGTTTATCAATCGGATGTAATTCAACGTCCGTCAAGGCATCAGCCAGAAAGTAGTTGTTTTTTATGGATATGCGAACAACATACACCTATTGTGTAGGTTTTTGTAGTCAGCTGTCTTGAGAAATAAAAAATCTATCATAAGTGCTATGGGTTTTATCGCTCAATTTTTTTGGAAATTTTTGAGAAAGCATTTTGTTTGGAAATTTTACTAAGTGCGATTTGCGGTCTAATTATCTGCAAAATTGATTGAATAAGGGATTTTGAGCTCACTACATACAGTGATTTTATATTTGAATTCAAAAATATAATCTTTGATAATAAGGCCGCAAATTGCACGAGTTAAATTTCCTAGAAAAAAAATGCTTGAGGGAAAATTTAAAAAAAATTGCGATAAAATCCTCTAGCACAAATGATATTTGATGAGAATATTACCCGAATCACATTCAAAACTGAGTAAACCTACCAGAATTCATGTTATAGTCGAATTTTCAACGTGGAAAGTTACAACAATTCTTCTCGATCCAAAATCTAAGGAATCGTTTCACATATTCATTCATTTATACTGATTATTTACTGCTCTTAAACTCACTCAAAAACTTAAAAACATATAAAAATGTTTCACTATGAAATAAAATATTATTGTAGCTGGAATTGATTTTGACAAAAAAAAAGATCCACCCCTAGGAATCGAATCCGAGCCTTTCGTGTGACACTCTGAAAAAAAAGGTATGTACCGAAATATTGAATAGATGAAAATTTGATCCATAATCATTAAAAAAAAGGCAACGTCGAGACGCAGTGTTTCCCAAGCGGTCAGTCATCCAAGTACGAACCGCGCCCGACGTTGCTTGACTTATCGTGACTGTCTGGTTACCTAACCACTACTCCACAACATTTATTGATTATGGGAGTTAAATCATTCACTGCCTTACTTGGCCCATTTAATAGACTGAAAAAGGTATATATTTGAATTCAATGTAGTGAGCTCAACATCCCTTATTTAATCAATTTTGCATTTCCTGTTTTCTTATAGGAATTGAATCATTTATAATTTATGAATTGAACGCGTTGACATAAAATTACAGGAAATAGTGTGGTTTTATCGCAAAACAATCTCGAATCTACTGGTGGTTTTATCAGTATAAAACAGCAAGAAGTCTTTTTATCGCTATAAAACTGATCTGATTGGTTCTCTGTTTGAAATTTCGGCCATTTCATTGGCTCAGAAATAATGAGGGAAATAGTAATTTTTAATTAAATAATACTGGCTATCGAGATGTTACGACTTATCTCTTATTGCTTATTTATTGAATGTTTCTGTATCAAAACCTCCAACGCTACTACTCGATATGTGTTTATGAGTGTTCATATCGCAGGAATACTTCGATTAACATCACAATGGAAGTATCGGATTTGTTTTGTTTTATTTTTATTTTGCAGTGTTGTAATGCGACTTAAGGTAGTCCGGTACGTTTCAGAATTACTGTTTAGAATTTAATGAAATTTGGCATACTTATAGGTAGATTATGACAAGAAAAAGGCCCAAATAAATGTTTGAAGAGCTACAGAGAATCAGTAAAAAGATATGGGCATGTGTAATTTCATACAATTAACATTAAGCCTTATGAGAAATCACAGGTTTGATCGTGTTTTAGAAAAATTAGGTACCGTTCAATGAAAAGCAGAAAACGAAGAAAAATAATATAAAAACATTTTAGATCCTTAAAGGTACGTTTCCTATGAAACGGCGGACGTATGTGGCTGACGCTCCGCGACACAGACGCATATGGTCGACGCAAGTTTTCTCTCGCGCGTCAGTTGTGTGCGATCTCTAGTAGAAAGTGAATAATTTCATGGGTGATAAAAACGATCTCATATTGTACCTATTTTTGGAATAAATCGAAGAAGATGAGAAAACAAATGTTGATGCAACTAAACGATGACGAAAAAAAAAATGGTTGAAGTCCATCCCATGTTCAAGAAAAGAACTGAAGAGGGAATTTTTAACATCCTGATAAATCAACATATATTAAAAAATGCGAAAAAAATTGGGAATTTTTTAGGCTAAATATTGCTCAATTTAATTATATTATGGATATAATAAAAGAAGGTATAAGAAAAAATCCTCAAATAAATATTCCTATCCTATAACCCAGGATGAAAAAGGGATTTGCCAAAAGCAAGGAAACTTGGATACAAATTCTACTAATTTTTCGTCTTATGTAAATGAAAATAACACGTTGTTATCAGCAATGAAATACGTGAATTTTTAATCTCCTCAAACGCAAATTACAAAATACGCTGCACTCCTTCCTCTGCGGCTGCGTCTAGACTGCTTGAGAAGGGGTACTGACGCAATCAGTGGTCCCATTCTGCGTCCCATTCTCATGAGACGCAATGTTAAATGTGTGAAATTACAAATGCCAATAATAGCTTTTTACTAGTTCTATGTAGCTCTTAAAAAAAATCTTATCTACTACTATATCGAATTTCATTGAATTCCGAACGGTAATTCTTGAACCGACAGAACACTACCTGAAACCAAAAAGTTACTTGCAACATCACCAACTTGGTGTCAATGCCTACTCTGATGAAGGAGAAGTGGTTTGGCCGGGCCCATCGGGTTACATTCGATTTGGAGCCATAGACGGCACATTTATCAAAAAAAAATATAAGATTTTAAATGAAACGCTTCTTGCGCAAAAAGGACGGAAAATGAGCACTTGGCCAGAGAGAAAAAGGGAGAACTATGCCATATACGGTGCTGGCCTCGTTTTCTGATTAGTCGCTGTCAGTTACATAAATGATAACAAGCCCGCGGCCCGCGGGTTCCATTTCCGTCTGATGTATTTTTTTTTTAATTTCAATGTGAGTAAGATTTTTGTAAATTCATATAGCCCAAAACATTTAATCTTTGTTGTCACTTCATCAACCTTCTTCCCTCTGGTGAGTAAGATTCTTCCATCTTGGATGCCAACTCAAGGAAAATGTATCAAACATTATTATTATTCTTTTAGCTTGTACAAATTGAACTGCTGAAGATGGGACTTTAAAGTTCCGAAATGCATACAGTATTTATTCAACTTAAAGTTGTTTTATATATAATAATAATTATTCATATCCTACAATTATTATTATTTTTATTTTAGATGATGCAATTGTTGACATGCCTTTGACTTGTTGGGCAAAATGTCGCAATTCTCAAGTTTCAAATTACCAATACTGGTAATATGACAAAATTTACCTATTCGAAGATCAATTTTGCCAACCATAATGTTTGTTGGAATAATGTATACTTCATGTATTATCTCACAACATTAGTTTCAAATTGAAATCATGGAATAAAAACATACTACCAGATAAAAAAATTACAGTTCAAAATAAAAAATTCATTCGGATATTTCAAAGATAGTTTTAATCCCTTAGAATTCGAATTTTGGAAAATCCCCTCTTTCAAAATTTCATTTTACTTGACCGGCCCCCCTAGTGGTCAAGTAATGTAATTAAAATCGAGATATCGACGGAAATATCCGTTTTAAGGTCCCTTGAGACGATTGAGACCGTTTCCAGAGTCTGTCTGTGTGTGAATGTCCACAATAACTGCCGAACCGTTTGATTAATCGAGCTGAAATTTGGTATGAAGATACAGTTTCTGTCCATTCATTTTTAGCTGTCATCTGTCAAACGGAAGTGTCACTATTATAAAATAATAGAAACTAGAGTGCAGGGAACTTGACTTGCAATATGTCATTTGAAAGCCCTTGAAAAACTGTATCCAAAACTGTCAAAATTATTTTCTCAACTGACATCTCTCAAAAATAAAAAAATGGTAAAGTTCAAAACTTTGCCATTTAAAATCTATTCGATGGATTAGAACTAAATTAGGCAGGGAGCAACACAGCGAAAACATCAAATTTAGTCTAAGTTGGAGCTTTCCACCGTTTCCTAGTCTGGCGCGTTTGGTGCGGGTCCGCTCAATTGACTGGGGTTAAATATCAATTTACCGGTAAATTGACTGTTGAATTGACCGATCAATTGTCTTTATACAGACCTAAAAATGATTTATCAATGTTTTATTTCAAAATAACCCCATTCTCCCGAGGCTCGTGCCGGTCAAGTTCTGGGGTGTCCCACAGCTGATTTTTTTCTTTTGTAAATAACCTATTGTATAGTAGGTGTAGTTTCTACTGCATGCGGTACTTAATTCAGACATGGAAGGAATTTTATCTTAGGACAATATGAAATAAAATTAGCGTGTCTTGAAGTTGTGTGTTGGTACACCCTACTCTTGCAATTTAACCCTCATGCAAAATTTAATTACCTTATTGGCGATAATCTTGGTGCTATAACCTGTTTTATTATGGGGGTAGTTGTTACCGCCCAGGGTGCAGAATTCAGACATGACAAAAAATTCAATCTCAACGAAGAGATAAAATGAAGATGATGTACAAAACATTTTTCTTTAGACAAAAATTAAAATAAAAATGTCGTGCTTTGGCTATTTTTTCAATTAACAGTTTCATAGATAAAAATTATTCAATTATTCTGGAAAGGGGGGGAGGGGTAGTTCCAATACCTTGGGATAAAAATGTTGTTAATTTGTACCTATCTATACCTGGAATGTTACCCTCATGCAAAATTCAATTCTGCTATTACAGATAGTCTTTGAGATATAATAGGGGAAGTTTTACCGCCTGCGGTGCAAAATTCAGCCTCGAAAAAAATTGCTGACTGCTGCTTCGTTAAATTTCATAGATGAAAAATTGTTCAAATATTATTTCAGTGCATGGGTACTTACTCCTGGAAAGTAACCGTCATTCAAAAATTATTTTAACTATAACCTGTGTCTTTATCCAAAAAATGAGGTATTTTGCGGTTTTTATGATTAACAGTAACATACATTAACATTCTTCGAATATTCTCTTGGGATTAGTTGGGGTTTCGGACAAATACGATTGGCCGATATATCGTAAAGTATGCAGGGCAGTGGAAGCCGAGCTCCCGGGGTTATCCAAGCCAACAGGGTTAGAAGAACTACTGTTGATTTATCCACCAGAGAAAAAAGTATCCAGTACCATCCCAATATCAGAGAACTAGATTCCATGAAGTAGTCGCCAATACCAGACGAACGAGACTATCCACTGAAGACGGATGGACTACCGCACATATGAGACAGGGCCAACTTTCTACATTAGAAAAAAGACGGAACTGGCAGATCCTCCCGGAGAGATATTTCGTACAGAGATCCAATTTTTGAAGCAATGTGAGCACAATTGGATTCCCTAGTTGTAGATAATGGACTACTCAAATGGGTATGGGAGTCAACTGATGAGAGGTCGTCAATTTTCCAATTGTTATTGCACAAGAACTTATTTCCATTGATGTAGCTGCATCATTTCCTGTGACGGGTGATGGCAACAAATACATCCTTGTTGCTATGGACTATTTTAGCAAATGAATAGAAGCCCATGACACTCCAGATCAGGAAGCATTCACAATAGCAAGTTCATTAGTGGACAACATGTTCCAAGATTCGAATTACCGATTTTCGAGTTACATTCTGACGAAGGAAGGAATTTCGAGTCGAAATTATTCAAGATAGTTTGTGAGCTAATAGGCAAAATTCCAAGAGAACTCTGGAATAATCAGGGTACATCTGACTTCAAAGGAGGACCTATGTAAGAGTCAGCCTAATCGGCGAAGTCAATACATTCAGATACAGTGTCATATACAATATTTTAGTCTTAAATTGTGATTGATTTATTTAGTTATATATTTAAATCACTTAGAGCTGAACAACCACACTTACTAGGGACAGTAATACCTTCTATTCACAAGGATTTCAATAAAAAATTTTTTTTATGAAATGACGTGTTCAATTATTTCAAATTTGTAAAACATAACCGTTTTCCACCTCATTTTATTACGAAATATGTCATATTTTTCAGAACCTGTATATTTTACAAGAGGGTATAAATAAAAAAGAAATTATGATACTATTTTTCGTTGCTTTTTCTGGGTTACAATCCTCCGAAAAATTTAAAGATAAAATTGACAGAAGGTGCAAAACTTTCATTAAATAATTTGGTGAACGCAGTAGCTTATCCGGGCAGGCTGGAAGTTTACCCATCCATCTACATCGTATAGATTTTCAGATTGATATAATCTTTCCAGGTTATAGGTTTTCATCCTAACAAAAAGGGAAATGAGAACTTTGATATATTTTCGAAAATATATATATATTGTTCTATTTTTTATTTCAGAAATATTACGTTCCTGACCCTAATCACATCCCTTTGTACCAACGCTTATACTGCTGCTATCACTATTCTAGTAATGCTATGGAATTTGGTTCCTCTACTCGATGGCTTTGTTTACCTAGCAAGGTTCGTTATGGACAGGCTCATAGACATTTTCGAAACTCAAGAGCAAAAAGAAAAAATCATGAAGGCAACCATATTCCTAGGCGAAATTTTAGTCATATTTTTCTTAATTTTTTTAATGATGGGACTTATTCTTATACCAGTATATGTGCTTACTGCAAGGATAGTAAGCAAAATTTGGGGCATGATCATGTGGTAAGAGTAAGTTACTGTAATATATTGTTGAAAAAAACATGTTATTGTATATGATTCGTTATAAAGCAAAAGCAGCCTAAGTATGACATGAAATTATAAACATTAAATTGAACCCACGTACGACTTGATTCGAGCCTTGTGAACTGAAAAATCTCATTTTATATGGCTTTTTACAATTCAAAAACTATTTTCAGGAATCACTGATATTTTGATGAGATTTTATGACAACTCGGGGAGATTCGATAGCACAGAGGTAAGACACCCGCCTCAGAATTAATTGGTCCTGAGGTCGTGTGTTAAGTGCTAGACAGCGGCAGTACATCAGCCGCATTTTTTAGAGATTGACTTCCAAGCCAACTCCGCCTATATACAGTGTGTCCATAAAGTAACGCATAAATTCATTATTATCTAAATAAACAATATTATTAAAAATTCCCGAAACAAGTCGATTTTTTATTTTAATTTCCAGTTTTTTTAAATGATAATTTAATATACAGGGTGACCTACCCTCGAGTAATGACGTCATCACTGTTTTTTTAATGGAACACCCCATTTTTATTTTTATTTTCGGAGTTAGTTATCTTACTGAGCTGATTCCAAAAATGTATCATAAGTTGCGTCAAATTGGTACAGGGTGGGCAACAATACAAAAGGTGTTTTGAAAATTTTATTAGAATGTTATATGTTACTGTATTTTTTAAATAATAAATGAAGAATAAACGTAATAAAAATTATTAAGTGAAATTACGTAGATTTGTTGAAAATATGAACAGGATGTTCATAAAATCATATGTGGAATCATCTGCGACTGAAACAATATTTCTATTCAATATTCAATTGAGAATGTCCCCTTTTCGAAATCACGTAGTTATGTAGCTACTGGATACACTACGAAAATAGTGGAGTTGTAACACTTAGCAAAGTGTTATGTATATAGAAAATAAGATGGTTTTTAGAATAGTTTGATTTGAAATAATAATTGTTAATTTTATAATGCTATTGAGAAATTTTATGGTTTGAAGGAAATAATCTGAATTTTATGGGGTTATTGTATAAATAATAACACCTTGTATGTGTTTGTGGATTCTTGAAGAAAATGACTTCAATATGGATTCATTGAAATAATATTCATAAAAGTTGTTAAATTTATTGTAAGTGAAATATTTCTCTTCATAGTTACTGGAAGTCAACCATCAATCTTCGATGGGAGATTGAAAAATAATCAATTATCGCTTTAGAGTTTAATCGTTTATTTAAGTCTGGAAGTTTGTTTATATATCTTCACACAGTAAAGTGTTATGGTCTAATTGCCGTTGTGTTGAAATAACAAGAATTGTTCGTGGAAAAGATTCATCTGGAAAAACCTCACCATAATTAGTATGCCAATAGGATTTGAATATGCAAAAGTAACACTTAACTGAAAAGACCAATCAATGATTAGAAACGCTACTACGCATAAAAAATATTCTAATTTGGAGGGAAAAAATGTAATCAACGAGAGGGACTCCTCGGCGGGCTTTTGTGACGACTAGTCGATCTTTAAAAATAACGGGTTGATTTTCGGGCGAGTGTTGTCGCGAAATACTAGAAATTTGTTTCGCGTAATTTTTCAAGGGAAAAAAGAAATTTTCCCCGTTGAAAAATAATAAGAACTATAGAGCGAGTTAAAATCCAATAGTGACCTTTTTTGGAGAGGGTGCAGATATTCATCGTTGGATGAAATCTTGGTAAGAATACATTTTGGGTATTTGGTTGCTAACCTAACATATTAGATGGTTTGAAGGTTGGTGGTTTGGATTCTTCCCTTTTTGATTGTTTTATATTTTTTTCATGTGTAGGTTGAAAAACATATGAGGGTGATTTGGTATGAGAAAATTTGTATAGCCTCTAGTAAAGCTATACAGGGATATATTTCACAAATTTTGGGTGTTGGGCCCATGAACATTAAATATGTTTGAAAATTCTTATAAATAGGATTTGATAAGTTCTATAAAGTTGAATATTTGAGTTGACCTTATTTCGAGCTCTTGTTTCAATACAAAAAAAAGTGTAATCCATTTTGAAGATGTTTTGTAAAAAAAATGTAATTTTTTTTCTTTTCCTCATTATATGGTGGTTAATAATTGATTCGGTCTTATTATTGTAGTAGAGTTTACAACCTCCTTAAGAACTTTTATGAAAAAAAATCACCAAAGCCTCATCAATGGCTTTGAGCCGAATTCTAGCTCTTTGGACTAAAAGGTGATGAACCATTGAGAAAAAAAAATTGATGTGTAAAATGTAAAAACAACTTATTGGTGACAGTGTTGGAGCCCTTTATTAGTTTTATTTTATTCAATAGAGCAAAAGAAAGAGTTCATTTTGGTTAGGGCGAACATATATATATATATATATATATATATATATAAATAAGGGCAGGTCCTTTCCAAGGTGGACATCAGAGAAAGATATGGTTAGTAAGTATGAATATTTCTTTCCAAAGGTATTGAAAAACAGAGAACTGTCGATAGACAGGCTCTCCATTATGAATGGTGACATCAGCGGGACATTTTTTTATGAAGATCATTGTTATTCATTTTTACTGAAGTGGCTAGTATTACAGGGGTGACAGCGTCGAGAAAGTTATGAAAAGATGAATTTCTCCTTATCAGGTAAAGTTAAAGGTATTATTTTTTTTTTCTATATAAAACAGGGAAATGGGTCCAAAGCCAATTTATCCCTGTTACAGAGTAATATTAGATTTTAGCTCCAGAAAGTTAGGGGACGGAGGTAACTTTTTATTGTACATTAGTGATAATGTTAGGAACAACATATAAAAAGTTACCAACCGTAAGGTGTGGGCTTAATTTATTATTTAACAAATAAGTTGCAAAATTAATTTTTTTATTGAATATCTTATAAAAAAATATTAATTTTGAAAAACTGATAGTGCCCTTGGAAAGAATAAATAAAAAAGGTATATCAGAATCAGGTTTACAATCTCAAAAACGGATCGAAAAAAATGCCTTCAGAATCTGAAATTGCAAATGTAGCAAATATTCCATTGCAATTGTATAATTATAGCAAGGGACAAGGTTCAAGTAAATTGAAGGTGAAGATTCCAGATAAATTAGAGTACCAGTCATCATATTTGACACACTTTAACCTATTATGGATGCTTAGGAAATATAAAGTATCCCATAAATGTCTTGGGTTTGGTTTCATGGAAACTTTAACGAGTGACAAATTGTATCAAAAATCGAATATTATTTTTTTACCATTCATAAATGGAAGTCCCAGTGATTATGATACAATGTATACATCAATATTACATTCACTGGAACAAACTGAAAGAATTGGTATGCTAACTTGCTTTGTGACATATGATCAGCCAGATCAAAAATTGTTACAAATTTTCAAGTAAGAGTGATGGATGATGTAATTAATCTCTCTGAAAATACTTAATTTCTCGGAACTTTCGTAGATAGTGATATGAGATGGGAAGCAAATATAAATGCTGTTTGTAAAAAGTTAAATAGTGGTTATTATGCCATTTTACAACTGAAAAATATTTTTAAAATGTCTCAACTGATCAATATTTATTATGCCATAATCTACTCCCACATCTCCTGTAATATCAATATCTGGGGCAGTTCCAGCAACTCCAACAGAATATTTATTCTACAGAAAAGAGTCATCAGACTCATTTTCAATCTAAAGATTAGAGATTCCTGTAGATAATATTTTAGAAGATTCAATATCTTAACATATCCATGTATATATTTTTTTAAATGTATAATGTTATTTCTGAAACAGAAACATATGTACGACACTGTTTCCCAACATAACTATTCCACTAGAAACGGAGATCTCATCAGGATCCCGACTCATAACACATCATTCTTTAAGAACAGTCCGTCATATACAGGAATTACATTTTTCGACAATCTTCCAACCCACCTAAGGAAAATACAAACCAAAAATATGTTCAAAACAAAATTGAAGAAATATCTGCAAGAAAACTGTTTCGACAGCATTTCTGAATTTTCAAACTCGAGATAAAATGTTAGTTCTGTCTATGTATATATGACATTTACATTTGATTTGTTTTAAATTCGAGATAAAATGTTAGTTCTATCATGTGTATATGTGACATTTATATTTTGTATTTTGGTATTTTGATTATCTGTCTACCTTTTTGTGTTCTTGACGTATCCTATATCATGTATTTGATCTTGAAGGATTCAATAAATTATTATTATAAAAATTATACATCAAGCCAAGTGGTATCACTGCTTGCGCCCCTTTATCAGACAAGTCTCTCATTGTAGCAAGACTGAGAGGATTCCATATGTTTATGTCGTACCTTGGATGTATCGGATACATTATGGGATGTAGTGGCATAAAAGAAGCTCTCAGTACTATTTATGCTGAAAAAGCAGTAGACATAATTTTCACAGGTCATGCTTACGCATGAGCAGTCCGTGCACATACTCTCCTTCAGCTAGCATTGACAAAACTCATTTTTAAAGAGCTTGACGAAACAAATTCAGATTTTCACTATTTAATGAACGAAGATCTAGAGTTGTCAAAAATTGTATGTAATTGTTCTAGTAAAAATGTTGATATTGAGAATATCGCGCATTGCGTCAAGATACATCAATTAATATCAATTGTTGAAAAAAAAATGAAAGAAATATCTAGTTGCAGTAAAACAGGAAAGTTATGGATAAATTACATAAAAATGGTGTCCATATTTGAAGATTTTATTGCAGCTGAGAGGATAGGGAAGTGGAATGAGCATTTAGATTGCGTTGAGTCAATGTTACCATATTTTCATGCTGGTGGACATTTACCTTATGAAAAATCTGCCCAACTTTATTACCAAAATATAAGAGATTTAGAAAAAAAAACCCACAGAATATCAGCAGTTTACCAATGACGAGTTTTTCACTGCAAGGCGCTTAAATTCATTTTTCTATGGTATTCATACAGATCGAACGATTGAACAAACTCCGATGAGATCGATGAGCGTTAAAGGAGGTCCTTTTAAGCGCGGAGTTACAGACTGTCGTTTATGAGTGTGTGACGATGTTAAAACATATATTAGAGTGGGGATGGGCTTTCACTTTACGAGGAAGATGATAACTTGAACAAACTTTATATTGTATAACTAAATCACTTAACAGGGGTATCAGGTAACAAAACTAAAATAATATATTTAAATGATGCAACCGATGAGATAGCTGTCACTTAGCTGAGTTCTGGAAAAACTTTTTTTATTGGTTGTTAACGAGGAAACGATTACATTCCACAGAATGCTATCTGCCTAGTCGGGAGACTTTGAATAATCATAGTCGGAAGACTCTAGGTAGATATTAAAGGGTTGTTACAGACTCCCCCTATGGATTGTCGAAACGTCCTCACAGGCAATCCATATCTACTTGCATTTCTTTGCTTTACGAGGTCTCCTTCTTCTTATAGGAGCCACAAGACTTTCTTTGGGGTTTCCTTCAGGATATGCTGTGATATCAGAAACATGATATTTTCCTAAAGGAAAGCCATCGTCCTTTTCAGATATTAGATGTAAAACTGATCTTGAAAATTTTATAGGGTCCATCTCGTTTGGGCACAAATTTGGCAGTAATGCCTTGAGAAACCTTACTGAGTACGTACCAATATAAGATCTTCTTTCTTAAATTCAAGATGGGGCTTCCTTTTAATATCAGCATATTTCTTATTATGGTCCTGATCATTTTCGATGGTTCTTTGTCCTCTTTCATGGTATCAGCCATTTTCAATAGGTAAGGAGTTATTTCTGGTACGAAATTGATAAAGTAATTGCTTTCAAATCATGTTGCACGTCGTCATTAGTTCTCAGTTCTCGTGTGGGTGTATATCCAGTACTTTGAGTAACACTCGAGTTCATGGCGAAACGTACTGACGGGAGTTCAACACTCCAAGTTGTGTGTTCATTAGACACTAATATGGCCAGCTGGTTTTCATATCTCGGTTCTACCTTCCAACGGGATTAGCCTCAGGATGATAGACTGGCGCCAATACTTGATCAAATCCTAAACACATGGAGATACACTGCAAAACAGCTCCTATAAACTGTGTTCAATTATTGGAAATGATTCGTCTAGGGTAACCATATCTGAGGATGAATAATTCGTCTGTAAGTTTTTGAGCACAAGCTGTAGCCTGTGGCAAAGGAAACAATTCCACCCATTTTTTGAGTAATGGGCAATGGCCCAAACAAATCAATAGATAGTGTTCCGAAACGTTGATTTGCGGGTGTTATTTTCAATGAACCGGAATGTTTCATATTGGAAGGTTTGTATCTTTGGCATTCGATACAATTATTGACATCATTTTCAATATATTTGCCAATGTCTATCCAATAATAACGACATGCTATTTTTCTGTATGTTCGTTCTTATCCATGATGGCCAGAAGATGGTGATCATGATATTCATTCATAATTCTCAATTTTCTACATTCTGGAATAACTAATTGTGCATCTTCACAATCTTCTTCTGGAACATAACGATAGAGAACACTATTGTTCATGATGTAACCACGTGCGATCCAATTAGGTAGATCGGGATGCTCCGTGGATTCAAAGGAAGAGAGTATCTCTTTGATTTCTGAATCACTCAACTGCTCTTTTCTCATTGTGCTAATATCAACGACTGGTAAATCAGCTTCAATTGAACATACATCACATTTCTCGTTTGTTTTATGACAAATAGGACGGGACAAAGTGTCTGCAATGACGTTACATTTTCCGGGAGTGAATATGATCTTCAAGTTGTAAGGTTGCAATGATAACGCTCATCGAGCCAATCGGCCAGTTGGAAATTTCCGTCCACAGCCCACTTTAATGCTAGAGCTTCTCGTTCAGTAGTACTATAGTTTCTTTCTGCGCTAGTTAACAACCTACTTGCATATTCGATCGGACGTTCGTCGGGACCTTCGCCTTGTAAAATAACAGCGCTGATTGCTTAACTACTCGAATTAGAACGAATTATAAATGGAAAATTTTCGTCAGCCTGTCTCAGAATTGGAGGGGTCACCAAAGCTGTTTCCAATTGCTCAAAAGCTTTGCTTTGTTCTTCTTCCCACTTAGCATTTTTCTTGGTTAAATTTGTAAGGGGTCTTGCAATCTCAAAGAAATTAGCTACAAACCGCCGGAGTCAAGAACAACTTTGGATCAAAGATATAAGATTAAAATTTGTAGGATGAGGCATATCTTTGATAGCACTTATTTTACCAGGGTCTGCTTGGAAACCTTGGGGTGTGAATAATAATGTCCTAAAAACTTGACCTGCGCACACACAAACACGATATTTTCGCGTTTAGCACGTAATTGTAATTTTCGAAGTCTGTGAAAAATTGAGTTCAAATCACGCAAATGTTCGAGGAAATCACTGGAAATAATAACTAAATCATCGAGATAAGCAAATGTGGTAATTTATTTAAGACCACTTTGGAAACGATCAATCGTAGTCATGAACAAAGTTTGTTTAGCAAGATGCAAAAGTTCATCTATACGCGGCATTGGATATTTATCGGAAACAGTAATGCATTAAGACGGCGATAATCTTGGCAAACTCGCACCGAACAGTCTTTTTTGGCAACTAAAACCACTGAGGCTGCCCACGGTGATTCACATTCTTGTATGACGTCATCGCGTAACACATTCTCTATTTCGACGCGCAAAATGTATTTTTTCTTTGTCGACGTTTTGTATGATGGTATAGATATAGGCGGATGATTATCGATAAGTTCGATACGGTGCTCAGGAAAACTCGCTCCAGAGCGGAAATATCTGCGTTTTCGTTCAACAAAACATTTAAATATTTTTTCTGAATTTCTGTTAAAGAATTACCTTTGTCTTCCCGAAGCGATAGGGTACTCAGCAAATTCAGATCAAGTGTTTTGTCACTCGGACGATTTTCAAGACGCAAACACATGTGATTCATCATGATTCTAAAAATACCAAATCCGTCGTAGAATATTCAAAACGATCGCAGCATCCTCTATGAAGTCCATATCAAGTAGAGTAGAATTATCATAAGAATATGGAAATATTATGAATTCGGTTGGAATAACATAATGGACCAAATTTATTACATTCACTTGTGCTAGAAGAACATATCTAGTATTCTTTTGGCCATCTGCAAGAGCAATATATAACTGTCGCCGAGAAAGCGTAAAACCGGCAACACTCTGTTTTGCAGCAGTGTCGATGAATCCCGTTCCTTTCGAACCACATATTTCGATATCAAGTATGGGTTGACTTCCAGGTATAAAATTTGAACCATCAGTTTCTAAAGAAAATAATTCAGATTTTACTTCCTTGTTTTCAGATTTCAAATTGCATTTTGGACAGTCTTTTCTGAAAAAACCTGGGTTTCCGCAACCAAAACATGAAGAGATTGGGGTCACTTTATTTTGCGGGCATGAATTCTCAATAGATGAACCCTGTCTGGTAGAAAAGTGTGAAGATTGTGCAAACGGCAATGCAACAACTACACGAAAAGATTATTGTTGCTGAAGACATCGATGTACTCGTCATTCTAACAGCTTTCTGACCAGCAGATAAATAAATTCATTTTCTCAAACCGCGAAAGTATTTGCAAGAAGCCATTGATGTTTTTCTTACACCAAATCAAAATCCTGATGATATATTTGATTCCGGCGTGGCCTGTTTATTAGCATTATATGGGGCTACGACAAAACCTAATACTGAACGAGTTTCATTATAAATGCTTCATTAAAGAAACAATAAAGCTAAAAAAAATAATTTTGCTGTTCTCCCACCATCGGAAGCTAACATACATTTCAAAAGAGCTTATTATCAGGTGCAGACTTGGCTTGGTACTAAGCTGCAAGCATAAGACTAGGGTTGGAAACGAGAGCATTCGGGTATGAGTCCATTATTTATGATTCAAGATCCAGCCCCAGTGAACTTCTGGAGATAATTTTTTGTGGATGCAAAACTGGCTGCAATAATAAGTGCGGATGCAGGAAAGCTGGCTCTACTTGTTCCGGGACGGATTGCCTTAACAGCCAAGTTTTTGTTTAAGAGACACAGGACATCGACCAGTTGTTAGAGTCAAGTTAGAGTTAGTCTAAAATTGTATTTTTCAATTTCAAGTTGAATTTTTTTCACGCAAAGATTCAGCACTACCGAATAAATCAGTTTTATGCAAATACAGTACATTTTTTCCCAGACACCTTCGCAATATCCTAAGTCATATTTCTTTCAAATTCATCGAGATGGATTTAATATTTGGCATAATATTTTCTTACAACAAGACGGTCATGTCATGTCAGTGATTTGAATTTCTTCTTTGGATAGATTTCAATAGAAATACTACATATTGAGGACGTCACCATAACATGACTTTCAAAAAATGTTGCTATATCTCCGTCGATCATGAACCCAAAAATACCATTAGCTCGAAAGTTTATATATATATATATATATATATATATATATATATATATATATATATATATATATATATATATATATATACCGGGTAACAATGGGACTAGGGCCATGCCTATATCTTCTTCACTCATCAACCGATTTGAATGAAATTTTGTACATAGATATGAGACACAATTTCGGATTGACAAACATATGAAAACAAAATGGCCGACTTCCGGTTTTGCCAGAATAGCCACCATCTTCGATTTTTCAAATAGAACAGTATGTTTGATGTTTTTCGGATTCTACAGCTCAAATTTCATACGACAGTATTGCCAAATTTTTATTTTACAATTGAAAAAAAATAATTTATCAATTTTTTTTTAGCCCAGGATGCCTTGATCAGTTAAAAATTTATACTAATTTACATTAGTAACTCATAGTAATGGTTATTCCATCGATAAGATCAATAACAAATCCTACAGCAGAAATTGAAATTTTCTGAACGGATTTTTTACGAAAAAATTGTTTTTTTTTCCAAATGGCACCTACCGAGGGCCATCTTGCCATTCGATGGAGAATTTAATTACCAATTCAACGATATACATTATGTACCACTTTCTTTTTGTTCAATACGTAGAGAGCCATTCTAACAAAATGAAATCAATCTGAAAAAATTGGTAGGTAACATGATATCTATTCATTCTTTCAAACTTTACTTCAGCATGGTAAAATGAATTACCAAAAATAATCGACTTGACCATATGTAAAGATCATAAACCCATTACAGAAAAGATAACTTTAATATAATCAAACCGTTTGAAAAAATCTAACGACCGAAACAGTGAAACATTCAACGTACAAATCATTACTCACAATACCATTATCCTGTTTTCACAACCTGTTTCACAACCATCGAAAAGTCATTTTATTTATCAATGACCAATAATATGTTGGAAGTGTTGCCCGTTTTTCCTAATACATAGACTAGTTCTATTTATTGTACACCTCATCACATTAATCAGTTTGTGAGCAGGAATTTCCTGAAATGCGCGCTCAACTCTATCTCTCAAGTCCTCCAAAGAAGTTGGTCTCCTCGAGTATACTTTGGATTTTATGTGACCCCATAAATAGAAATCAATAAGGGTTAAATCGGGTGATCTGGCTGGCCATCTGATTGGACCATTTGTTCCAATTCATCTCTGCCCATAGGTATCACTAAGATATTGCCGAACAATAATAGCATTATGTGGTCCTGTACTATCCTGCTGAAAAAACATATTTTTCCTGATGTTCTCAGGTAAATCGTTGATATTATTTTGAATATCGTTCTCTAAGAATTGTAGATGTCTTTGGCCCGTCAAAGGCCCGTCGAAATGACGTTGGATGACGTTGAATCCAAATCTTTTTTGAAAATTACCTTCTCTCAGCAACCTAGGATTTTCTTGAGCCCAATACCTTGTATTATTCCTATTGAACATACCATTATTCGTAAACCTAGACTCATCTGTAAATAATATAGAGACAAAACCATTATTCAAATCATAATGATGCAAAAGCCAATAATTACAATGAGTTAGTCTCCATTTTCATATAGATGCTGATGCAAACTGTATTTATAGGAGCGATATTTATGTTTTTTCAATACTTTTCTGGCACTTTTCAATTCTCGCACTGAGGCAGATGGAGAAAAATTAACATATGCTAAAACATTAGTTTCCGCTTCTTCACTGACGATGAAGTAGATCTGGTTTTGATCAGCTGGTTCTTTCCTTAGCATAATTTCCAATTTCCTGAAATAGGTCCTAGATGGGTGTCGTCTTAACGGATAACGAACAGCGTATAGCATACTAGCATCTGACATTCTCCATCATATCGCTTTGTTCGTTTCGAGAATAACGATTATTATATTCAATTTCATAAAAACTTTTCACAAACGAAACGAGATGACAAGTAAAATTGTTATTTCACTTTTGACATGACATTATTCACCTACTGTTTTCCATGATTCCACGGCTACCTTTCATTTCATCAAACCTAAACGGATAACTCATTGGAATTTGTAGGCATCGTATAAAATATTGTACAAATTCAATAATTGATCGTTTTCAGTTTTGAACAGAAAGAAAGTGGCACATAATGTATATCGTTGAATTGGTAATTAAATTCTCTATCGAATGGCAAGAAATTTCATTCTAATCGGTTGATGTGAAGGAGATATACCCATTATCACCCCGTATATATATATATATATATATTATATATGGGATATATATATATATATATATATATATATATATATATATATATATATATATATATATATATATATATATATATGGGATATAACGAAACATGGAGGCCATATTTTTCAACCGAATGAAACAAAATTTGGCACAAAAACACTTCTCAATACTTCGGCTAATTTCGAAAATGGTCCAATAGTTTCATAATGGCGGCTATTGAAAGATTTAAAAAAATGCCAATTTTTCATTTCTATACCCATATCGGCAAACTATAAGTCGTTTTACCCGAAAAGTTTTTCTCCGAAATGTACACATAAATAAAAAATCGCTGTAAATTATCATTCATGAAATCTACCTTCACGACGGGCCACGACATCGTTTTTAATATCATATTCTTGTTCAGCGACCTCAAAAACCCCTATAGCATCAATTTGGGTAAAACTGCATTGAAATTCATTGAGTTTTTTCAAATTTGCATAAAAAAATTATCAGGTGATCTAGCGGGCCATTCCACTGTTCCCCTTATTCCTATCCACCGGTCTGGAAAGATTCTAAAAAATCACGAACAGTTGCAGGAAAATGTGGCGGTGCGCCATCCTGTTGAAAACAGATTCTGCAGACTAAATTATCGTCTATTTGAATATCAGGAAAAAGCTGGGTCAAATCAGGAATTAATGTATTTTGTAAGGATTCCAGATACAATGCTCCTGTCAAATTTTGACCAAAAAAATATGATAACTGTATTTCTCACAATACCAGCCCAGACATTGACCTTTTGTGGTCGTTGCGTATGGTATTCTTGCATCCAGTGTGGATTTTCATCAGACCAATAACGGGAGTTTTGGCGATTAACATGCACGTTCAAATGGAACGTCGCCTTGTCTGAAAATGAAACGTTACCGATTAAATTGTTATTTCTATGATTTTGGTCCATACCCGCAGAATTCAGTTCTTCGGTCAAAGTCGTCTTCAGCCAATGCATGGACGAGACGTACTTTTTAAAAATGTTTGACACTGAAGACGTTCCAATATTTAAATCCCTAGATAATCCCCGCACTGTACAGTGTGGTTTTTCAACTGCCAACAAAATTGTCTTGTTGAATATTTTAATTAACTGTAAGTAGGTCTACCTTGCTTTGGTGCATCCCTCACATGTCCGAATTCTCTGTATGATCGCTCTATTCTGCTTATAGAGATGAAATAGGTTCACGATCTGGGTTAATTTCATGGAATAATCTGCATTCCTCTTGATGGGTCTGCATCATATCGCTAACACCAATCACGATTAAAATTTCCATCCTCTCCCTTTCAGATGAAGGCATTTTCAAAAAACAGTTTTAATTTGATAAATTTAGATTAGATTTCACGTAAACGTACCTACTTTGAAGCGTTAACAATACCGAATTGAACTTTTATGTTTATGAGAGTTTTTAACTTCAAATGAAAAATCAAATGCAAAAAATATTTTCAAACAATAAAAATATACGGTATAGTCGAGGGGCACAGATCATCAAGTGGTTAGATACAATGTAAAAAATATATTGCGTGTTTTTATTAGTTTATTACAGCAGTTGTATAACAATACGTAATTTCATTTAATTTTTAAAATACGTTTATTCTTTTTTTTTATTATTTTGTAAATAACTTGCAATTTTGGTATTGTTGCCCACCCTTTACGAATTTGATGCAACTTGTGATGCAATTCTGGAATCAGCTCAGCAAGGACACTCCGGAAATAAAAAAAAATGGGGTGTTCTATTTTAAAAAACCGGTGATGACGTCAGTACTTGAAGGTAAGGTAGGTCACCCTGCATATTAAATTATTATTTTCAAAAACAGAAAATTAAAATCATAAGTCGACCCGAGAATTTTTAATAATATTGTTTATTTAACTAATAATAATGAATTTATGCGTTACTTTATGGACGAACTATATGATTCCTGGCAATAATGATAGGCAGTTGGAGCGTAGATTAAATCATTCCTAATATAGTGAGTGTCTCTATAAAATTTCAATTTTTCAATATTAATACTAATATTTGCTTATTGAAACTATCATTTGTACGATTAGAAATGAATTGGCTGCGTCGAAATATTTTCATCCAAAGAATCGATGAACCATTTTAAAATAAAATAACCGAGAGCATTTCGTACCAGGGCTAAGTATGCCACTATAGGGGTAAATACATCCAGACTACTTAGATCTCGTTTTTTCTGTCTTCTGCTTCGTGTTCCTCTCCTTTTTTTCCAGGCCAATATTTCGCAATTTCTCGAGTTTTTTGTTAAGACAGATGGATTCAGTGTGAAAAGGATCCCCCACTCACAGTTTCATTGGAATTGTCATGGCTAGAGTGTCGCTACCCATTTAAAGTTTTCCACAACACTTGTGCACTGTCGAACAAGGTATGTAAATGGGAACGCAATTAAAGGTAAATGTGTCATAACATAATTCCGGTCGTGTAGTGTGAGAACAACCTAACCTAAATGGGCGCCGGTGGCTGGTCAGGTTGACGAGAGACTTATCGATATCGAGAGTCTTATCGATAACTCCGGGCGCGTTTTGTACTTGGATGGGGGTCCACCTGACAAGGAAGGTGCTCGTTAAAATGCTCTAACAACTGTAGCGTAGTAGCTTATTCGCAGCTGCAGTCGTCTTATCAATGAGCACGAGATACGACGATAGATATGCCGTCCTTCGGAGATGACGTTAAGATGGCGGTCCCGAGTTCATAGATGTTGAGCTCGTTAAAGAACCCTACCTCTGAAACAACAGAGGATTCGGTAAAATTTCCGGTTGGGGATAGTGTGCTCACCGGTGTCGGTGTTTAGCAGTGGTCGCAGAAATAGACCGACGTTAAATAAAGCAATAAAAAAACCTATCCAAAAGATTCACCAAAACCTTTCCATACGTTTCAAAAACTTCCACTTCAGTGCCCTGCGCGACGATAACAACTATTTCACAACCATCTTCAACGATTTGAATTTGATTTAAAATAGTTTCAGTTGGATGACAATCTAGAAAAACAAGTAGTACACCATGTTAATCACAAAAAATCTGCTCAAAAAATTCAGAGCTGGAACGATAACACCTGATGAACTTTCTTGCAAGCATATTTAGTTATCCAAATTCTAAAAAGTTTTTAATGGTCATTTTATTCTAAAAACTTGCGCGTCAACGTTGGTACGTTAAAAATATCTCAGAGCTGTACCTAAAAAGTTGAATTCCAATTGATCGGGAACTTTCGAAGTTATGAGGTGAGATATAAACTCAAACGCTCACACGCAAGTTTCTCGCCCTAAACGCATGTATGTACGATTTTCATACATTAAGAAGGACAATACAATGATAAATGAATGAAAATTGGGACCCAAGCAAACTTTGATAACCCGAAGAAGATGTTTAAAATAAACGTAGAAGCGTCGGCAATTTCCTGAAATTTATACTTCTTATTATTGTTCTTGTTCCCGTTATCACAATCCTCAATATATTTAAAGAATGTGAATGCTACAAAATATTAAATTTAATGGAATATAACTTCTAGAGTTGGTCCTCGTTCAAAGTTGCCCAATCTTTATTGGAAACATTGTCCACAGTCTTCTTCAGCAAGGAAGTAACTATGTGTAAGTATTTGGATAAATAATAGACATTTTTATAATATGATAACAGATATGATTCCTTTCTCATGAAGATGAGAAGTTTCAGTAATGTGAAACAATTGCCAGAAAATAACTGGATCCTCTTGTAATCGAATTTATGTATAATTTGATGGATTGAAAAACAATGAATAATGGATAGTTTACAGGTTCTCATCACAAACTCAGCGCTTGGTCAGGTTTTATTTTACGGAAAAAGAGTACCAATCCGAACAATCAGAATTTTTATTTTCCTTTCCTATGCCATTTGACATTCACAAAAAATAACTTCATTTTAGTCGTGGATTTTTCAATTCACTGAAGAATCTTTCTATCAATATTCAATTGAGAATGTTTCCCTTTTCAACATGAATACCCCACAAGAGGTTATCTTGACGATGGAAGATAGTGACTAAAGTTTATCTTTCAGTCGCAGATGATTCCACATCTGATTTTATGAACATCCTGTTTATATTTTCAACAAATCAATCTATCATACCCCATGACAGGTTTTAATGTCAGAAAACACTAATTTCAAAGTGTCTCTCCAAAAGAAATGATTCTAACTTTTCCATCTTTGCAAAGTGAGATTGCTTCTTGAAAATGTGTTTCCCATTTCTTCCGGTCTTCCTGATGATCGTGGAAGCGTGAAATAGATTTTCGTCGACAAAAATGTATTGAAGACCTAGTGAATGCGATGTCTCTCCTGCGTCAATGTTACGAATGATTTCTGGTGAGTACTCTCTTTTGGAAAACATTCTTCTTTGCCTCATTCATCTTCATGAGTTCTCAATTAAGACTGGAATAGAAAATCAAATAACTATCTGAATGAAAATGCAAATTTTCAATTTCAGATTTTTTCTTTTGAGTTAGGGCCTTTTCAGAATATCTATCAGATGTAGTTCAATGTCCAGCGTGGCTTTAGCCGGGAAAGTAGTTGTTTTCTGTTAGACATTCACAAAAAATAACTTCATTTTAGTCGTGGATTTTTCAATTCACTGAAGAATCTTTCTATCAATATTCAATTGAGAATGTTTCCCTTTTCAATCTTCCTTGTCTTGGTCTAACTTAGCATATTTTTTATTTACATGAGCTCTGTATAATCTGCATATTAATGATTATGATGTTCCTCTTTGTCCTTTTTTCTTTTGATCTTATCGAAAGCCTTTTCCAGATCGATAAAACACTAACGAATATTTATCTTATCCCCCCCCCAGTGGTCAAGTAATGTTATCTGCGGAAAAAAATATCGAGATATCGACGAATATATCCTCTGTCTGTCTGTATGTCTGTATGTCTGTCTGTCTGTCTGCCTGTATGTGTGTCTGTCTGTAACATTCCACGATAACTGCCGAACCGTTGGACCAATCGAGCTGAAATTTGGTATGGAGATACAGATTCTACCCCGGTTAGGTTCTTTTCGAGTGGGGCGATAACCGCCCCTTCCACTGCGACCTTCTCAGATCTATTGTGGCTCGATCCTAATTGAATTAGAGTTCACCTTCAAGTCCCGCGCTTCTGACGGAGTCGATGATGACGCTTGGTGATACCTTTTCCAGGTCTTTGAGCTCTAACTCCCCGTAATCCATTCGGTAGAATCTTGTTCGTTCCAGACCCTTGCATCTGCACAAGATGTGCTCTGCTGTTTCTTCCTCATCTTGGCAAAAACAACACTCTGCGCTCTGCGCAAGTCCGATTCTTTGAAGTTGCTTTCGCAGTCTACGGTGACCTGTCAGTAGCCCAGTTATAATCCTCAGGTTTTTTCTATTCAGTTCTAATAGGGCTGCTGTTCTTCTTTTGAAGGATTTGGTATAAATGCCTCCGAGTGGACTTGTCCCACTGTTTCATACCAGTACTCGCGTTAATTTCGCTCGGTCTGAAAATACTTATTTGGTTATGCTCTTTGATATTCCGAAGAAGGTCTCTAGTCCTATGAACTCCTTCATAGTGCCTTCTTTTGCCAGAAATTCGGCTTTCTCATTTCCTTCAAAGCCTTTATGTCCAGGGACGCTTTGAAGGGTTTTCACGCAGTTCCATACCAACCTGAATTCTATCCGACTTGATGCCAGAGCTTTCAGTGTTGCTTGGCTGTCCGACATGATTTTGATCGATTGATTTTCACTCTTTCTGTTCAGAATTTATGCAGGCCGAATTCGATTGCATGAACTTCTGCCTGGAATATTGTGGCGTACTGTCCCAGGTTTACAATAAGGTTGAATTCTGGTTGTAATCCATGTACTCCGGCCCCAACTCCGTCTTCCGTTTTTGAGCCGTCTGTGTACCATTGTAGATTGGGCCTTGTGAGTTCCCGTTCTTTCGACTCCAATTCATCTCTGCCTGGAAGGAAAATATCATAAGGTCTATCAAAGTTGTATAAGAGGATCATTGTGTCTGATGGCATTGCTAGAATCGGATGGGGTTTTATCTCGTTCTCGAAGTTGCGACTACTTCCTCCCCTATTACTAGTTGTCCTTGACAGGTTTCTGTATACACTCACTCTTGCCTCCTTCTCTAAGCAAATGTGCAAAGGAGGTATGTTGAGGACATTGCCCCTGTTATGATCAGACACGATTGCCTCTGGAGTTTGTTGAGCTTTTCTCGTGCACTCTTCTGTGCCCCTTTGCTCCACCAGATGACCGCTCCGTAGGTGACCATAGGCCTCACCTCTGTGAGGTAAAGCCAGTACATTTGTTTGGGTTGCATTCCCCATGTTTTCCCACATATTCTCTTACAAATCCATAGGGCTTGCCTTGCTCTGTTGGATACTTTTTCTAGATAAGCATTCCACGTGAGTTTCTTACCTAGAATTACCCCTTGTTATTTGACTTCTTCCTTGAATGGAATCTTTTCACCATAGAGGACCGGCTTTCTTAGTAACTCTAGCTTCCTCCTTCTGGTAAATGGTACTAGAAAAAATCTAGTTTCCGTCCTATCATAGCAAATGAGGTGTCAAATGAAAGAAGAACACCCATAGAGTCTAAATTCATCAAGCTCCACTCTCCAACTTTATCGTAGAACAATAAATCGCTATTGGATAGCCTTAAATTACATGAAATAACAAAACCAATACTCAATTCGTATTGGACTTATCGAGGACAGTCCAAAGTCATCAAAAACAAGAAATGTTAAAATTGAGGTTTCGAACCCACGACCGTCAGATCTCCAAAATTCGATTCCGATAAGTGTTATATTATTGGATTCGTACAAAACATAATTAACATTTTGGTGCCAAAACGGCAGTAGGAGCTAACTTCGTTATATTGGGAGCACAACCTCGTGCGCATACTCTGAGAAGTGAAAATTCAATGTTCTATACGTATTATTGATCCGTTTCGATTACTTGCGTCAAAACGTTAGGAATCAGCATATGAGAACTCTAGAAGCTATGTACTTTTGGAAATTAAACTGTGATCAGGTCTACAAGTTATATAGGTATCGAAATATAAAACTTGCTGGACTGATATATCATCATAGAATCAGAGTTCAGGAAAGTGGGTGATGTAAGCAGCGAATTTTCTGTTGAGTTCACAGCGACATTAAAACAATCAACTTTCGAATTGAAAAAAATAGAACACACTGGAGAATAAAGCACTGAAGAATAAGAAAATGTACTTACTTTTTGATAGATGAACCCAGGCACGGAAAAAGTTTTGATGAATAGCACGAGTACTGGTAGTCGGAATGAGAACACCGATAGTTGGTCGAAGCATTGATGAATAACTGGTGCGTTGGCTATTTGAAACGTTTTTCCCTCCCAACCATCATGCATACGTGACCGAGCGTTATCAGTATGGCCGGAAGCTATTTCCTGTTTTCGATGATAATGAAAGTTATTATAAACAATGGGGAATCCGCACTTTCTGATAAGAAGTGTTATTTCCGGTGTTCACTGCAATATTGAATAAAAGTCTAAATATATTAGAATTCGATTCAACTCAGAAAAAATGAAGTTTGTTCAGCCGCACATCGCTGTATCTCTTTCAATGACGAATCCAGCGTCCTAGGCCTTTCCGACATTGAAAAAGGCATTATAACCCACTACGTTATGATTTAGCCACTGGTGTCACTGGGGGCGCTGGTGTCCAGGTCAGCGGCCATTGTGGGTAACGTGTTATTGGTCAGTGGGGTGTAGACGGCCATATTGGAGGCGGAGCGTAGGGTAGGCACGCTATTGGGTGAATTCAACATGAATGTCACTTGTCTTCGAGTTAAAACATAAATATCGACGTTTCGGATCTATTCGAATCATCGAAAAATAAGCACTTCCGGTCTGTTAAAAATAGAGATAGAAGAAAACTAATGTTTAATCCGGATTGGACACATCGAACAGAGTCCAAATCCATCAAAATCTCATAAACCGGATGTGACCACTGATTTTGATGCGATAAGAGAAATTTCGGTGTCAATGGATTCGTCTCGATGCCAAAAATGATAATTAAGCATTTTCCGATGACAAAAGGGCACTAGGAGCTTACTTCATTATGGGGTGAGATACAAAAGGGTGCGAGTACTCTATCAAGACAACTTTGACTGGAGACCATGAATATGAAAAGTTTGCATGTATATCATGCGAAGTTAAACAAAAAACGGGAAATGTCTGGGTCTGGGTCTGGGTTCGAACCAGGGACCGCCAGATCTTCAGTCTATCGCTCTTCCAACTGAGCTATTTCGACTAACGATATTTCATATAAATCACGATGTATTGCAGGTTTTTACAGTTTCGAAATTTGCTCATGCATCTTGAAAAACTGAACAGAGACAATCCCTTGTTTTCGTCATAGACTGCTCGAGGAAATCGGAATTCTTAAAGTCATCCACAGTGAATGTGAAACTCGAAATTGAAAATAATTACATCATAAATCACGACTGCATAATGGAAGACTTATCACTGAGTGAGATTGTACGACATTTATCGTAGTTGTACGAGAGAGACCCAACCCAACCCAATTCAACCCAACTCAACCCAAATATGGGTATACATAATCAGCTCAATTCAATATCTGGTAAAAAAGCACGCATGCGTAGAGTTCATATCAAAAGGTTCAATAAATATTAGAGTCCATGGACAGAAAATGTATTAGTGTTTAAAATGGTGATGACTGAAGTGCTCTTGTTGCTGTTCGTTACCTCAGTAACATGTGTGAATATCACGAATATGCAGGAGATGAAAGCATACTTACAACGTTATGAATACATGAGTAATGCTAGTCTCATCGATTTTTCCACAGCTTTGATGGTTTTTCAAGAGAAACATAGCATACCTGTAGATGGTGAATTGAATGTTGAAACCTTGAAGTTTGTGCAGAGACCGAGATGTTCCAAAACAGACAGTGAATATGCTTTAGCAGAAAAATGGAGAAAAACTCATCTTCGATGGTACTCTCCATATGCAAATGATGATAGAATCTTACGTGTAATGGAGGAGGCTTTTAGTATGTGGGAAAATAACTCCGCATTCACATTTGAATACGTACGTTTCCCACGACCGAAACCTGACATAACCCTGACTTTTTCGAGACAAAAACACACATTTCGTGCAGATTGTATGGGGAGAAGTAATTGTCTTTTTCCTCTTGGGGGTTCCAGCGGTGCTTTAGCACATGCATATTATCCACTAGGAGATACATGTAGAGAAATTCATATTGATTTGGAGGAGAATTGGTTCTACGGAATGGACAACGGTATGTCAGGAGGTCAAAAGAATTCACTTATGGTGTTAACACATGAAATAGGACACACTCTAGGCCTGAGTCACAGTGAAATCGAAGAGGCAATTATGTATCCATTTTATCAGAATAAGGTCAGACCTTTAGACTCAGACGATATACATGGTCTTGAAGCTCTCTATGGACCCAGGGCCAAAAACACAACAAAAGCTATAACAAACATAACATCAGCGAAAAGTACCTCCACAACAACAAAAAGTACCCCCACAACAAGAAAAAACCACTACACGCTAACCAAGAATCTATGTGGAGTGAAATATCCAGATTTTATATTTTTGGCAGCGGCACCGGAATTTCTCAATCACCGCTTATACATTGGACATGGAAAATATCTCTGGAAACTCGATTTGACTGATATGCGAATCCCCACTGAACCCGAATTACTCATCGATTATCTTCCATCGGAAATAGAGAAACTACCGATTTCACATATTTATCAGAAAGCGGAAGGAAATATAATAGCCATTGATGACTCTACAAATATATTCTACGAGGCGAATAAGTGACATCTTTCGAGGTGTACCAAATGACATCACAACGGCTTTCAGATACATCGATGGACATTTATATTTTTTTCGTCGAGATACATATTACAAGTATAACGAATTCACCCGGAAAGTCTCAGCAGGACAATTCAACTGGAATTTATTTGATATACCATGCCCCGCCGAAGGACTTTTACAGCAATTGAAGACTCTACTATCGAAAATTATATCTGTATATGATGATAAATGAATATGGTATTTGTACATCTGTTTTCCACTCAGTCCAACCCAATTCAACCCAATTCAACTCAATTCACATATATAACCTCGAACCTCTGTTGAAAGAGTGATGTCACTGTGACGTCAGTCCTCATGTTGATTTTATGCGAAAAAACCTACACAAACACACCGTTTACCATGGCCAACCCGGAGGTCTTACAAAAGACTGAAGGTGTGCATGGCCTCGTTATGAAGCTTCGGAATCCCACCGATTATCGTTATTTAAGACGAATCTTGAATATCGATAACTAATAGGCCTACCATTTGGAACAATAAAGATGATGGAGGAAGCACTTAATGGATAATTTTGACTCTTTTCTATTTCAACAGCACCAATACAGACTTCCAAGTTAACACCCTGTCTATCTTTATACTCTCATATCTCTCTCTTTCTCTCTCTCTCTCTCTCTCTTGTCCAAAAGGAGCTCCTATGAGGTGGGCCAACCCCCAAATTTTAGGACCTTGCATCCGCATCCCACTGGCTGAACCTACCCCAAATTTTCCCACGGGCCACAGCCACGGTGGGCCAACCCCCAATTTACCCACGGACCAATCTCCAAATTTCCCACGGGCCACAGTCACGTTGAATACTGAATTTATTTCGTTGATAGCAAACTGACACATACAAAGCCATTCTCGTCGTTTTCGATAGACAATACTGCGCCATACTGCGCCATTCTAGTCGTTTTCGATACACAATACTGCGCCATACTGCGCCATTCTAGTCGTTTTCGATACACAATACTGCGCCATAAACCCCAATTTACCCATGGCCAAAGCCACGGTGGGCTAATCCCCAAATTTCCCAGGGGCCAAAACCACGGTCCAACCCTCAATTTTTGCACAGGCCAACGCCACGGTGGAACCACACCCAACTGTTCCCACGGGCCAACCCCCAATTTTCCCACGGGCCAACGCCACGGTGGGCCAATTCAACTCAACCCAAGCCAACCCAAATATGACCGTCTGCACCCCACTAGCTGGACCAACCCCCTACTTTCGGTCTTTGAAGGAGGTTCTGGCCATGGGTCACCGGTGAAAGCTATCCAACGGTGTCGTGAAGTCTGCCGTCGTCATTTTGACCTTTGACGTCTACCAACTCCGCCAGGATTACGTCATGGAACACGTTCCCAGGTGGGCCAATCCCCAATTTCACCCCCAGTCCACAGCCACTGGCCAACACTTATCCGCTCATCTATGCCACGCGCCATTGTTTCAGCGACGTACGCACCTGTCTAATAATAGAATTGACCCCAGGGTCCAAAGTCCACCGGGCTCAAGTGCCCCGACCCCTGCTGGTACTATCACTGTTTTGCTGGGGTTGACCGATAGTTCTTCTTTTTCACACCACCTAGTGATAGTCCTGAGAGCCGCTTGGAGTATGTTCAATATCACCTCTCCAAACTTTCATCTAACTGTTATAACTATGTCGTCAGCGTAGGCTTGAACCTCGATTCCCTCCGCCATAAGGATCGTGATCAGATCGTCTACGAGAAGTGCCCCCAGTAGGGGTGATGAAACACTTCCCTGTGGACAGCCTCTCACCGCCCTGGCCATGATTTTCTCCGGGTGGAGGGAACTCGAGATTATTCTGTATCTTATCATCTCATCGATCAGAACCATTTCAGAAATCCCTTTATTAATTGCTGCTCTGTGAAGGGATATTTGTAGTGCATTGTTGAATACTCCTTCAATATCGAGAAAGGCAGCTACTGCGATTTCTCCGCATCACAGAGAATCGTTTAGTTATCCGATGAGGTTGTCTAATGCAGTTTATGTTAATTTTCCTACCTGGTAAGCGTACTGGTGGGAGCTGAGAGGGTTTTCCTTCAGCACATCTTCTCGTATGTGCCTATCTCTGTAACTTTCAGCAGAAATGATGCCAAGCAGATCGGGCGAAGGGATTTGGGAAGGTTTTTATTGTTCCCAACTTTACGTATATACCCAACCCGTATCGACGTCCAGCTTGAGGGTAGGTATCCTCATGCCAGGCTGGCTCTAAAAAGCCCCATTCTGTAGTAGTGCAGGAAAGATTCCATCCACTCCTGGTGCCTTGTGCGGTTCGGAGTAGTTGATAGCCCGCTGCTGGTTTGATGATTTCCGTTGCTTTCTTTCAATTTTCTGGACTAGGTCGTCTTGGTCGTCCTGGTTGAAGTGGAATTGGCTAGTTTCCATCAAGAATCATGGCGCCTGGGAAATGGTTTTGTACTCTAAGGTCACCCTTCGAGATTCCGTCACAGTTCCGTCAGATTGTTTAATCAGACCCACTTCTTGCTCCGGTTCTCTAGAGAGGATCTTGTGGATTCTTGCGCTTGTAGGTATATCAGATATCCTCTCTCAGAATTTCCTCCAAGATTCCCTCTTGGCCTTCCTTATCGCTTTGTTGTATTCCGTTAGGGTATTCTTTCCAGTATCCTGATTATTTGGCTCTATTGGAGAGACTGTTACGCCACTGGTCTATCATTGAGGGATCACTCCTTCAACTCTATACCATTGAACGCTGAGGACTTCTCAAATATTATGACTTAATCACTTCAGTTGATCATTCCTTTGTTGTTAGGTTGAGAAAATAAGTATCAAGAGCATCGACTGTCTGAGGATGGTCGAACCGAGATTATCTCACTAGAGCGGTCTATAGAAAATATATCTTTCTCTCTATACTGGAGCGTTGAGTTGTTTATCCAGGAAGTACGTATCGTTTTCAGAAAGATTCGAACATAATAATGCACTCAGAAAAATATTAAGAATATACATATATATTTTATAAAAATTAACAAAGTATTTCATCCGTTCTATAAACGGATAAGATGATACAATATTCAAATTAAGTTATTTTTTTATCAATCTACAATTCAAATATATTGATGAAAAGCAATAGTGCATCAATTGTTAAAAACGACTGTTGAATTTTTTAAAACTTCAGTAACATGAAATATCTCCAATATTTCATGTTACTTAAGTTTTCGAAAGACACCCGCACATTATAAATGATTCAATTTGCCAAGCCATAAATACAGAAAACATATATGAACTTACCGGTTTCAAACTTATTCACTGGAGATGGCTTTTAAACGACATTTAGTTAATGGTGTTATTATTTTGAATAATCCCGCTGAAATTGTTCATTTTATTTCACTTCGCACTGTATATTAGTATATCGATGTATGGATACGGTTTTCTATGAGATCATGAACTATCGATTTGAGGTTTGTCGTTGACTTATCTCGTTCTTTCGGCGTTGATAAAAAAAGGTAATTTTTGGAAAAATACTCGTGCCTTCACTTTGAGCGATCATTACTCGGTTGAACTTGATCTGAATTTAATTATTCTTAATGGCTTCTTGAGTTCACTACGTTGTGACCGAATGAATTCTCGCCTCATTTTGAGAAGTACATGTTCCTTGAATCACTGTTGAACACCGAGAGAGTTTGCTCGAAAAGTCTCGCCCTTTTTATATCAATCTGTCCCACCACGATGCATCCGAGAATTTCATTCCCACACTAGCTATCTTCAACCTATCATAATAAATCAACAGCATAAAAATTAATGGTGTGTTCCCGCACTATAATTCAATTAATTTTAATTCAGTCTTTTATTAATGTACCGATGGATTTTGTATTTCCAGCCGAATTGAGAGTTATTTTAGTTATTTATTCCGCCTAGCTCATGGAGAATTTTTATTAACTCCAATTTTGAAAGTTCAGAGTAATTATAAATATGCTTTGGCAAATTTACTTTCGGAGTTTTTTTCATTTTTCTGAGTCTCTTTGATTTCTCCTCAAAACCTCAATATATATATATATATATATATATATATATATATATGAACAGCATCAGATTATTGATAGTGACACCTATAATCTGTGAGGTGAAGCTTAAACCTAATATCGTGGAATTTTAATAGCACGAAATTTCCTGCATATTAACAGGTCACCAACAAATGTGTCAGATAGGCCTACCCACGATACCAATAGTCGTACTCCTCATGCGTTTAACGCAAACAACATGTTTAGTATGCACCTGAAATGTAGGAATATATATATATATATATATATATATATATATATATTCCTACATTTCGGGTGCATACTAAACATGTTTCTTGTTTATTGATATCTAACTGATTCAACCAAAAATTTCCACGGTTGTTCTTGAACAGTACCACGCGTCATGGGTGTGGTAAGGGGGATTTATTTCAGGAATGCTTTCTTTATTCTCGTTGGACATTTCACTTGGCTTACAATTTCCTTTACATTCGGCATTAACTACTGGTAATTCATTTGGTATATTGTGTACTGGAACTTGATCTGATTTTACCACGTTTTCTTGTGTCGGTTGTCGAATGCTTTCATTCATATCCATATTCCTAGACTTTTTGTATCGATTAGTGGGTATTATTTGACTTTTGGTTTTTCCCAGTGGTTGGAGTTCAAAATCAACGTGCGATGACTTTTTTAAATTATATTTTTCTTTCTGTCTGGCTACGGTTCTAATTTTTCTCACTTCGGGGTTTACTTCCTTTTTCACTTTTGTATCTATGTCAAAATCTGCTACTATACTACGTTTTCTCGATGTTAAAAATCCATTTTCTGCCATTCTTGATGAGTTCGTATTTTCGGAGTTCACTTTACTTTTTGCTTGAACTTTACATATATTCAATAATCTGGGCGGTAAAAATTTGACCCTAGACAAAAAAATTTCATCCTTTTGATTTTTGACTATAGAAAAAGTCTTATCTTTGGCGACTGTCATTCCTAGGTGCTTGGCAGATTCCAACTTCCTGGTGGATAGAGTGGGTGATTCATATCTATCTCCTAGACTATCTTTCTATGATTGTCTATTTTCTACATCGATCATATTCCCTAGATTCCGTGATGCATTAGCTTTTGCAATTTCAGTTCTCCCTGAATATGTCTTGCTACTTTCTGGAATATTTTCATTCTCAAAAACTTTAATACCAACTTTTTCCGTTTTCCCAACATAATTTTCTTCATTCTCGCTGTGGTGCTGTATGGAAAATTTTCCGTTCCATCTCTCTGTTTCTTCAGGCAAGGAATGTTCGTACCTATACGTATACATTCCTACTTGTTGACTGTCACGTGTGACTATCTGTCCTAGTGTACAGAGGGTGTCGATTCTTCTATTTTCCACATAAAGCAATTTCATAACTCCATATCTTTCCTCTCGTTCGGTAAATAATGTCACTTTCGAATCATTATTTCCTTGTTGCTTGTTTAAACGCTTGTCTCGTTTTTCACTTTTTCCAGACGATTTTTCATCTTTTTCAATTGAAACGGATTCTTCGAAGGCTAGTGTCCCACCTAAATCATCAGTCCCGGACATCTCTATTTGATTCGAGTCTGCAGATCTTGTTTCATGGCATGGAAATCTGTTCATAAATACTTCGCGGATTGCTTTGGGCGGGCCCTCCCTCTTCAATCCCAGTTTTTCTCCAGAATTCATTTCCATCCAATCGTCCATCATGATAGTGACGTCTCTCAATTGTTTTTCTACCTCTTCAAATCTATTTTGCAACTTCCTCTGTTCGTTATCTCTGTCCGTTTGGCGTATGTGTTGGATTTTCTTATTCAATTCTATAATCTCCCCTAATAGATACATTTGATTTTTGCTCTAATCAATTTTCACGTGATAATTTCGTAGGAAATCTAATCCTAGTGTCAGTTCAGTACTGAGGTGATCATTATCAACGATTAGGAATTCATGTTCAATAATTTTTCCTTCCTTTAATTTTATTGTAATATAACCGAGCCAATATAATGAGTTAAATTTCCTTGTCCATTTCTGAGGTGATACGGCAAATCATAATTTAATTTCATACCTCTAACAATATTAATATGAGCCACTGACACTTGGGATCTCATATCTATGGATATATGCCTCAAAATTCCTGATACTTCAAAATTAATTACATTTTTCTGTTCATCGTAGGTTAGTTTTTTTTTTTCTTGCCTCTCCCTATTTGAATAGTCATTCCTGCAGCCTTCATCTGAGGCGTGTTGAAAGCTGCCATTCCATTTGAATTTCGGTTATATCTTGCCATTTTTCCATAACTATTTCCTGTTTGCTTTCTGGCATTTATTCTCTTAAAATTTCGATAACGATTGTTATGTGAATGGTTAGCAAAATCATGTCCTCGTTTATTCATTTTTCCATGAGATCGAAATCTATTTCCTGTCGAATAGTTAGAAAATATTTTTCTGTTTATTTATTTTTCCATATTTTTGAAATCGTTTTTCATAAGCGTAATTGGAAAACCAGTTTCCTGGCTCATTGAATCTCTCATTTTGAAAACTATTCCTATTTGGACAACGTTATGACATATGTCCGAATTCTTCACATGTTAGGCATACGCCATTTTGCATATTACAATCTTCTGCTGTGTGACCTTTTCTATTGCAATGGGTGCACAATATTAACTTTGCATTGAAAGTTCTAAAATTCCTATTCGGTGTATTCGTAATTTGCTCAATTAATTCTTCCTTTTCTGCTAATTTGATGACTTTTTTTAAACTGACAGGACTTTCAGATAAAACTTTTTTTTAACAGGATCTAACAGTCCCATTGCAAATTGCACATGTCTATCCTGTTAATATTTTTGCCTTAATATATTGTCCACTCTATTATTTCCTGTAAGTGTCCTTATTTTTGCTGCACATATTTTTAATCTTATGAAAAAATTCCTAACAGATTCATTATTTTTCTGATAACAATTCAAAAATTCTTTTTGTTCTTCTCCAGGTAATTTCAATTTGCTAAACTGCTCCAATAAAAAAGGATTTATTGGAGCAGTTGTCGGTATTATTTAATCTATCGTCTGCTTCTATAAATAATCTAACGATGCCTTTCAATTTTAATGTAACTATGGAACTTATTTGACTGTCTGTCCATTTTGCTACAGCTGCCAAATACTCAATTTCACTTAAAATCTTTGATATCTGTGGTACCATTATAAGAAGGTATATTGTCCAAATTGATAGTGATTGTCGGTTCATATCTCACCTTACCAGTCCACGGCACTGTTGTCTGAGTTTCCATGTTTTAATAATTGTAATAAAAATCTCCCATGATTGAAAAAATTTCTCTTGCTCCTTCGAATACTTTCTGAGATTTGATCGGTATAAACGCTATATATTATATATATATATATATATATATATATATATATTTTTCCCAATATCGTGTTTGCAAAATAACAACGGAATTATACTAAAACTATTTCCAAAATTTTTCTACTAGTTCACTTCTGTTCAATTTAGTCTTTTTCACACTGACAATTATTTGTAAAAAAAAATTGTTTTATATTTTCCGAATTTTTTTTTCAATTTCAAATTAAATTTTTGTTTGACACTCTTTTTCTGCGGAAAAATCATATATGCGTTGATGTACTTCCAAATTAATACCATTTCACACATGACACCACTGTTACACCACTGGTCTTATTGAGGGATCACTCCTTCAACTCTATACCATTGCACGCTAAGGACTTCTCAAATCTCAACTCAAATATTATGACCTAATCACTTCACTTGATCATTCCTTTGTTGTTAGGTTGGGACAATAAGTATCAAGAGCATCGACTGTCTGAGGATGGTCGAACCGAGATTATCTCACTAGAGCGGTCTATGGACAATATCTCTTTCCCTCTATACTGGAGCGTTGAGTTGTTTATCCAGGAAGTACGTACCGTTTTCAGAAAGATTCGAACATAGTAATGCACTCAGAAAAATATTAAGAATATACATATATATTTTATAAAAATTAACAAAGTATTTCATCCGTTCTATAAACGAATAAGATGACACAATATTCAGACCAAACGAGGGTGTAGTTTACTTGAAGTTATTTTTCAAATATATTTACGAAAAGCAATAGTGACATCAATGGTTAAAAACTACTGTTAATAATTATCTTTTGGAAACTTAAGTAACATGAAATTATGGAGATACCTTTAAAGACACCTGCACATTATAAATGATTTAATTTGCCAAGCCATAAATACAGAAAACATATATGAACTTACCAAGTTTCAAACTTATTCACTGGAGATGGCTTTTAAACGACATTTAGTTAATGGTATTATTATTTTGATTAACTCCGCTAAAATTGTTTATTTTATTCCACTTCGCACTGTATATCGATGTATGGATACGGTTTTCTATGAGGCCATGAACTATCGATTTGAGGTTTGTCGTTGACTTATCTCGTTCTTTCAGCGTTGATAAAAACAGGTAATTTTTGGAAAAATACTGTTTACTCGTGCCTTCACTTTGAGCGATTATTACTCGGTTGAACTTGATCTGAATCTAATTATTCTTAATGGCTTCTTAAGTTCACTATGTTGTGACCGGATGAATTCTAACCTCATTTTGAGAAGTACATGTTCTTAGAGTCACAGTTGAACACCGAGAGTTTGCTCGAAAAGTCTCGCCCTTTTTATAACAATCTGTCCCACCACGATGCATCCGCGGATTTCATTCCCACACTAGCTATTTTTAACCTGTCATAATAAATCAACAGCTTAAAAATTAATGGTGTGTTACTGTCGTCAAAAATGTATATAAAACAAATTTATGGTATTTAGTAGTCGGAGTACCATTAGGCGAGCTGTCAACAACTAGGATTTATAGCAGTTTTGTTTACTCGTTAATTTTCCTAGATATGGCGATCAGCGGACGTGATGAGTTATTTATGACTTATGTGTAAAAGGGGTGATTTTTTATAGGAATTCTCAAGTGCATTTAATTGTCTTCAGATGACGACATATGTTTAATTGGCATGTGCTTATCAGCTTTGGTCGCGTATGTGAATTTAGAATTTATGTTCATTCTTATGGAATTTGTTTTATGGTTCGTATTAAGTAATATCGTGTTGTTTCTTATGAATGAAAGTTTTTCTGTAACTATGGGGCATCACAAGACTCCTTACTTCTTCTCTCGTCTTTTCTAGGTTTTTGCTCCACCAAGAGGTTGCTCTATTATCTTTTTTGGTTTTAAGTGAGCAATTTTGTTGATAGGCTGTCAGAACTGAGCTCTATCTCCGCACTATTTCTTATTTTACGAATATCGTTTCCCAAACTGTCTCTGAGTGTTGCCCTGAAGCCTTCCCAGTCCGTACATTTGTTGTCTCGATATTTTTTGTCTTTTTGAGTACCCCCCTCCACGTCAAATCTAATGTGCCGGTGGTCCGAACACGAGGGTTCAGAAGAGACAACTGTATTAGTGCCTCGTCTAGTCACTCATTGGCAAATCTTCTGCTAATGGTGTAGGATGCGGGTTTTGCGTGTTAAAGATTCGCCCGTATAAGATTGATAGTTTCACCCATCATACTTTCCCTTTGGGTGGGGTGACCTGTGGTCCTCTGGGTTTTTCGGAGAGCTGAGGAGCTCCCTCTAGATGTCAGAGGTGATTTTTTCCTGTACCTCCATTGGAATGGATTCAGTCAATGCGGAAGTTGTTACACTCTCACTTGACTGAGCCTGTTGGACCGGATAAATATCTTCCCCGACTTCTCTTGGTTGTTGTTCAAGAGCGTCAGCGCCCTCGACCAAAATGATTTTGCTGATTTGAACTTTCATTTTGGTCCCACGATTAGCTGGGGGAAAACGGATCCCTACGGTAGAGCCCCGCATGCCTTGGTTTGGCATTTATACTTCCAGAAATCGCCCAGTCTCTGAAAGCCTCCGTTCTAGACTGACTCACCTGTCAGCCATTCAGCCATCGGCACGGTTCGGATTACACCTTAGCTTAGGGAATATTTATGGACTTCCTAGTCTCGATCCGCCGTGTTTCGCTTCCTAATAGGGTCACCTCATATAGGATGCGATTTTTTATCGCGTACTGGACGGTCTTGGCTGAGTGGAGCGTTAATGCCCCCTTTACCCTGGGATAGTGCAGCCTCTGGTGCTACAATACCCTGGACATCCGGCATCTAGTCTCCCATCTGCCGCAGTGCACGAGGATCGCAGCACGTTTGCACCACCTACCGCTTGACCCCGTTTCTACCTCGAATGCGACCATTAGTTTTTGGCTGTCATCTGTAAAACGCAAGTGTCACTATTAAAACATGTCAGAAACTATTTTGCACGGAACTTGACTTGCAATATGTCATTTGAAATTCCTTGAAAAACTGAATCCAGAACAGTCAAAATTATTTCTTCAACTGACATCTGTCAAAAATAAAAAATGTCAAAGTCCAAAACTTTGCACTTTATTATTCAAAATCTATCCGATGGATTAGAATTAAATTCGGCATGGAGCAACACAACAAAAAATCAAATTAAGTCTGCAGTTGGAGCTTTCCACCGTTCCTACGAATGTTTCAGTTTTCTCCTGGGTGTCACCATCCGAGACGGCCACTCACCCGTCTTTGACTAGCACGGCCCGCGATTGGTGTAGGACCACTCAATTGTCTGGGATCAAATATATCACTTGGTCAATTGACCAGTAAATTGACTGTTGAATTGACCGATCAAATTGACTTCGTACAGCCCTAAAAATGTTTTATCAATGTTTTATTTCAAAATAACCTCATTCTCCCGAGGCCCGTGCCGTTCTAGTTCTGGGGTGTCTCACAGCTCATTTTGCCTTTTTTAATATTTCCCACATTATCGTAAGGGTATTTTTCCCTCTACAAGCAAACTTTGGCGCCCTCTCACTAGTTTCGGATTTACCTCGGGCGCCACCTTCAGTTATAGTGGGAAGGGCACTACTCCGGGCAGTCTCAGTGAAGAAAATAAAACACTCCAGGGGTCATTATAGTATTGACTAATATTACGGGGCCAGAAGGACAGGCTTCAATTGTTCTTAACTGAGCTGAATACCTGGGTGTCGACTGCGCACTACTAGATTGTTCTACTCAAGATGATTAATAGGGTTGATAAAACACTCAATTTAAAGTAAGTATCACAATTGTTTTATTCATAAAACAAAATCAACTCAACAGGTGGACGGCAGTCTCAAATGTTACATAGGGGAAAGCAAAGAATACTCTAAAAGCGGGGAGGGGTGACAAACTTTGTACTCTCAATATTACTTTGACTATTCTGGCAACCAAAAGCACATGCAAAGGGGGAGCGGTTTATTCAGTAGCAGTAAAATATCCTTTCTTGAAACTTAGTATAACTTTTCCCTTAAACTATATTTTCAAACGATAAAGTGGACTTTTTCGCAAGTAAAATATGCCCTCTCGAGCTTAGATAACCCTAACCTTAAACTATATTTATCAAATGAAACTTTCCAATAGCGTTAATACTTATATTGAATTCAAAAATAAAATAGATACAAAAAGATACAAAATTATGCCAAAATAAATTCCAAATAACATTCAACTAAAAATACCCTCCGATCAAACAAAATGAAACGGTTATACAAAACAATAAAAATCAAAACCAATCCAAATAAATATCAATCCAAAAAAAATTCCTTCCAAAGAAAAGATCATATAGCTCAGCCTTTTACCGCCAATGTTAATAAAATATTGAGTTTCTCATGAAAACTCAAGGAAAACCTCTGTACTGATAAATATGCCAACCAAATTGTTATAAAATATGGACCGCCGTATTCTCTGTATAAAACTTGTTTCTCAGCCGAACTCTCTCACTTTATTATGTCTAGAAGAAACCGAATCTTTCTATACCTCATTCTCATGTTCAAAATGCAAATATTTCTGGGTTCAAATTGTAAACGTTCTGTAAATGTGATTCACCCTTGTAATTCTAATGAAAGCTTCGCTCTACTTGATATTTTTGTGGTTTGCTGAAAGCGTGCACCTCACCACCTCTCAATAATAATTTCCTTCCATATCTAGCCGTTTCTCCCGCCTTCCAAAATTTCCCAAGTTATACCCTGTAGCTCTCGTATAATTTCCCTTTTGGCCAATCGAAACGCATCGCGTGACCAGCGCGTTACACTTTCGAGACCGACCCCCTTATGACTGGTATGGGTTCTCGCGACTAACTAACTCTTCAAACCTAAATTAACTCTTAGAGGACGCCAACTTGGTATAGTTTAACCATTTTCAATTGCAGAAGCTGTTTCTATAAGGAGCAAATCAAAAACTCCCTTCGCTAACACGAGCGTATATGCGAAGTAACGGAACGAAAAATAATGTGTACTACTCGTAAACATTCTACGACGCCGAAAGGAAGATCAACAGAAGCGACAGTCAACGTGAGTTTGAATGACGGAGTCTAGTTCTATAGCAGATTCGCCTCAGCCAATCAAGACGGACCGCAAGTCTATACGTTGAGACTAATGAATCACGAGTTATATACGTGTTGTAAGAGGTCTGACTAAATAAAAGCCAGTAGCGTATCTGGTCTGGGATCGAAATAGGTTTTAAAATATTATATAGTTCTGTTGTGTATTGTTGAAATATATGGATTTTTTTCGACCATGGGAAAATGAAATCATGATGATTCGATTGCCTATTGATACATACTTCCTCGCTTATGGCAATTTTTTTTTATTTTGTAAATATTTAAATATCGAAATAAAATTCGTTATCTCCGCCTATGCTGCTCGAAGGAGTCCGCCTTAGGACTGGAAAACTTGTTTTTTATGCTTCTGCAATTGTGAATGATTTAACTATACCCCTCTTGCTTCGCTCGCGACCTCCCCTATATATATAAATAATAATAGTTCATTATGTACAAAAGTAATACAGTGTTTAAAATATTCATCTCAAGTGAAGATCCCTGCCATTGCACAGAATAAACGAGCATGTCCACGTCAGTTGCCTTGTCTTGTTTTCATTTTTCGATGAACAATTGAAGTATCATCACTTAAAAAATAAAGAATAAAATATCAGGTAGGTGATTATAGGCAAGGCCATACCCAAGGGGGGTAGATGGGTTAACCTCATCCTCCGAAATCTGTAAAATATATTAATAATAATAATATTTATTTCTTTGGTTGAAAAGTACATATGAAATTTTCAAAGCACAATAAACAAAGAAAAGGTCAGGTTCATGATGTAGGAGTGAACTGTTAACTAAGTTTGTTGAAGCTAGTGATCTCGAGGTAATTGATCAGTGAATTCTTTAATTGTGCTACAGACCCTCTGAAGAAACCTTTTTTCAGCTGACTTTTGAAAACATGAATGTTTGGAGAATTTTTGATAGTTATTGGAAGGATGTTGTAGAGTTTACACCCATTATACTCTACACATTTTTCATACATAGAGGTTCTCTGAGCATTCTGAAAGACCAGATCTCTAGATCGTGTATTGTGGTTGTGTGATGAAGGATATGAGTGAAAAATATATTTATGTTTGTATACATATGCACTAGCCTCTAGTATATAAGTGCTGGCAACTGTGAGAATGTCGAGCTTTTTGAAAGCATCTCTACATGAGTCTCTGTATCCTAGGTTAGCAATTATTCTAACAGCATACTTTTGGAGGAGGAATACCCTTTGGACAGAAGCACTCATACCCCAGTTGAGAATACCAAATCGGAGGTGTACATGAAAGTTGGCATGGTACAATGTTAACAGTACTGCAGTGATTTATCATAAATCTGATAGAGTAGCAGCTCTTCAATTTTGCACAAAATGCATCAATACATACAATTTTTTTGTCTAGGACAATTCCAAGCATATTTACAGTTTCTGATGGACTGATATTGCATTGTCAGTATTTTTATATAGTATTACATGTGTATTCTATTGATTACGCTTGTTGAATAATATGGTGTTAGTTTTGGCTTTATTAAGTTTCAAGTTGTTCTGGAATAAGGTGAAAGTCAGGCAGTTTTATGTACATCCCATACACTAATTAACATTTTTCAATTTTGTTTAAATAGGGGAGAACGCGGGAATTCCGCGACGTTCACAAAATAGAACTGGATAGCACAGAACATCACAAAAATATTACTAACGTAGTAAATAACTTTAGAGAAATTCCCTTGGTGAGGTTGGCACCCCCGGAACTCCAAAAAGCCATAACTAGCTATGAGGAGGTACGGAGGGTGATCAACCAGTTACCAAGGAATAAAGCGCCAGGCCTTGACAAGTTGGATGCGATCCTACTCAAGAACCTCCCGAGGAAAGCTCTGGTCCAGCTCATTTATATAATAAATGCAATCATAAAGTGGCAACACTATCCAGATTGTTTAAAAAAAGCAGAAATAATCCCACTTTTAAAACCGGGTAAGAACAAAAACAAATTGGAAAGCTATAGACCTATATCTTTACTAAGTGTTATTGCTATAGTGGTGGATAAGATCCTACTGAATCGTGTTGTGGATTTCGAGGAGAGGCAGAAAGTCATCCCGCCTGAACAATTCGGGTTCAGGAGGGGTCATTCTACAACCTCGCAAGTAGCCCGAGTTGTTCACGGGGTGAAGGAAGCATTCCACAGGGATCACAACACGGTTATGGTCCTGCTAGACACCCAAAAAGCGTTTGATACCATCTGGATAGCGGGGTTGATCGCCAAAATGATAGAGGCAGGCATGCCTTTGTACCTTACAAAGATTTTAGATTCCTATTTGTCGGAGCGGACTTTTAGGGTCAATGTCAATGCAATCGGAGCGGGGGTCCCACAGGGGTCTTCGCTGTCACCGATCTTATATTCTCTGTATACCAGTGACTTTCCGACCTTCGCTAGAACGAGTACGGCTATGTTCGCGGATGATACCGCGATCTACGCCCACTCGTTCCAAAGCGAAGTGGCTGCCAGGCAGCTCCAGATTCATCTGGATCGGTTGGTCACACCATATTTGAAGAAAAATAAGATTAAGTTAAATCCCAACAAAACGGAGGTCGTTAACTTCACGAGGAAAAGAACTAACGTGAAGATCCTCGGGAAGATAACGATTGAAAATAACAAAGTGACGGAGAAACCTACTGTTAGATACCTGGGGGTGCAATTGGACAGTCGGATGTACTTGCACAATCATATAGCCTTGGCGTTACAGAGGGGGGCGGCCGCAATTGAGCGTACGTACCCCCTCATTGCACGTAATTCCAAGCTATCAACTGATAATAAATTAAGAATTTACAAGCAAATAATTAGACCAACCATGACATACGCCTGTCCAATATTCTGCAGCCTGTCAAAAACCCAAATATCGAGGCTAGAGAGGTTGCAGAACAAGGCTCTTCGTATAGTTACGAACAGTAACAGATACATTCGGTTGGATGATCTGCGGGAGCTGGCGAAAGTTGAAACGCTCGAATTCTATATTAATAAAATATCGGATAAATTTAATCGATTCCACATTCCTAAAAGTCCGCTTACGGCAAATATAACAAATATAAGAGAAGGAATGCCCAGGAAACATGGGGTAATTGTTGAAAAGCTAGAACTCTATCGCGAGCCATTGCAAAATTAATCAAAACTTTATAAGGTCGGAAACCCGACCAGCATGAATTAAGGTCTAAAAAACCTCTAAAAATAGAAAGCGCCGGCCGGCGCTAGGCAGGTCAACGACCTATGCTCGTCGGCTGGCTACTACTAAAATTGGCATAGGTCAGGTACCTAAGCCACGCCCAACAGAGTGGGTGAATATGTCGCAGGAAAGGAAGTATTGTAAGCCGGTTTTTTTTCTATTAATTTATTTTCCGGATAGTTGTCACAAGTCGAAACAAGAAACAAGTAAAATTAAAACATTTTGAATTTTGGAACTCCATTTACAATGACAATAGATGCATAAGCGTATAAAAATTGCAATTTCTATAAAAAACAAAAAACGAATATGGAAAAAAGGCTACCTGTAAAAATCAACAGGGGCCACCCCTTTGCCCCTTCGGAAGGGCAAGCTGGTGGCTTACATTCCCCAAGCACGAAGCCGCAACACATCCCTCCTCAACCCTTTCCCCCACAACATCCAGGAAGAGGAGCAGAGATTGTTTTATTGTACATATTGGTTAAGTTTTAAATTACCATGTAAATATGAATGAATAAATATTATTGGATTGGATTGGATGGGGAATTCCGCGCACGGGGTAACTCTGCGCATAGTGATTCTTGCATCGAAGTTTATTATTTCCAGATTTCAACGTAGCACGCCCTCTCGTATTAGCTTAGCGCACATCCTCTCCTATTTCAACTGCATTCGTAGTGTTGGTTTAAACAAGATGGTGGTTTGTTTGTTTTTCGGCACGCTGATGTAATTCTAGAAAATTTTTAAAAGTGGTAAGTGCCTTTCGTTATATTAATTTTCAATAAAATTATTCCACGACTATTCGGCTTTATATGTACTAATAATTTCCCGCACAGGTACAAATAATTATATTTCGTCATTAACTAGTAGCGATGAGTTAGGTTAGATGAATCACAACGGGGGAATAACGCGCACCTATGGTGGGGCAATTTCGAGCTGCGCGGTATTATCCCGTGTGACATTCTGCTGATAATTTAATCTATTTGTGTTTTTTTCAAAATTCAAAATGCCACAGAAAACCAAAAAGTCAAAATGGACGGAAAATGCTATCTCTGCCTTACAATCTGGGCGAAAAATACGGGAAGTAGGTCGATCATTCAATATTCCAGAATCCACTCTATGTGATAAACTAAAGGTCAACATCAATACAAAAAGAAATTTAGGAAGGAAACCAGTTTTCAATTATCAACAGGAAGCCGATATGGCCATTCATGTAATAAAATTGGCGAATATGTTTTCTGGAATCACACCAACAGAACTGCGGCGTTTAGCGTACCAGTTTGCTGAAGCCAATAAAATTAAACATCGTTTCGACCAGGAAAAGAAAATTGCCGGTCACGAGTGGCTAGAACTTTTTTTAAGGCGACTTCCCAAAATTAGTCACCGAAAACCGGAAGGTACCAGCCAAAACCGTATTTCTGCATTCAAGCTATTTTTCAACAATCTACTAACAGTTATGGAAAAGTATAAGTTCTCTAAGAGTCGAATTTATCATGTGGATGAAACGGGTATCTCCACGGTCCAAAAGCTAGCCAAAATTTTGGCACCAAAAGGCCAAAAGCAAGTGGGGTCTGTAATATCGTGAGAAAGAGGGAAAAATGTGACCGTAGTATGCACTGTGCTTCAGGGCAGTTTATTTCCCTAATGTTTGTATTTCCGAGAGCACGTATGAATCCACAATTAATGATAGATGGACCAATTGGAGCTAAATACAGATGTTCAAAGAACGGTTGGATAAATAAAGATTTGTTTTCTGACTGGATCGAACATTTTCATCAGCATGTTAGGGCTTCGGAGGAAAATCCAGTGCTTCTCATATTGGATAATCATGGGAGTCACATTTTTTTGGAGATTTATACATACTGCAGATCGCACGGAATTGTTGTGGTATCGCTTCACACCTCGCACAAGCTCCAATCTCTTGACTTAACTTTTTTTGGACCACTCAAAAATGCCTTAAATCATGAGTGCGACTTATAGGAATCATGCTCATGAAAAGATCACAGATTATGAACTTACTTCCATTTTTAACAAAGCCTACCTAAGGGTTGCCACGATGAACAAAGGAATATCCGGGTTCCGCGCTGATGAAATATGGCCCACAGACCCTAATAAATTATCTGAAGACGATTTCAGCGTGACAGATGACACATAAGCTCCAGACATCCAAATCGAAATGAACTTAAATGAAACCGACGTTAATAAGGGAGATAACATTTTGGAACAGTCGAATGTATCTGTTGAAGACGGACAAAGGACTGAACCACAACCGGGACCATCGAGATGTAGTGAAACAATGCACAGGACTCTGCCGAAGTATACCAAATGACAGTCAAACCAAAAAGCTGAACCTCAACCTAGAACGTCAAGAAGTGTCGAAGCACAGTTTTAATCAAAAGTCCTTATTCAAAAGCTAGCACCGCTTCCTGGCCCAATTACAAACAAAGGTTCTAAATCACGTGCAAAACAACACTCAGAAATTTTCACATCCACGCCACTAAAAACTCAATTAGAAATAAAACAAGAAAAGAGGAATTTGAAGAAAAAAGATGAACAGTTGAAAAAATCTGGAACCAAGAAGAGAAAGGCGGAAAAAGTAGGAAAACTGGCGACTAAGGCAAAGAAATGACCTATAAACAAGAAACCTGGGTTAAGAAAATTTACATTTTGACGATTCTGACTCTGAAAGTTATGATGAGAGTCAGTTATGCGACGATGGTGAATTAGATGATGTAGATCCTGTAAAAGTAATGAGGAGTGCTTGGTCTACGGTGAATTCGGACGGAACAAGGAAATTTGGTACCGTTGTGTAATGTGTTCAAAGTGGGCACATGCAAAATGTAGTGGTTGGGATTTAGCAGTTAATTATACGTGCGATATGTGTTCCACGGTTCAAAAGAAGATAGGCAGAAAATGAAATCCTTTTCATAATGGGTTTTTTATAAGAGAGATCATTTATTTTGTTTACAATTTATTTGTTTATTAAAAGCAAGAATACATTTTTTTAACTATAATTTTGAGCTTTTCGGCTTTATTTAATACTTGCGCAGAATTACCCCATCACATGCACGATATTACCCAGCACGTGGGGAATACCGCGCAGCGACAGTATTTTAAATTTTTTATTCTATTTTTAAAATCAGTTCGTCAAAGAACCTTTTTTTTAAGTAATAAAATACCTAATAGGTGCAAGATTTCGTAGTTGAATTGTGAAAGTTTATATTTACATAGGAACGTTTTTTGGGGCATTTTCCCTTGCGTGGAATTCCCCTGTTATCCCAACCCTTGGTTTTTCTCACTATAAACTATTCGTAATATTCCAATTAATGATTCTGAGAAGTATTTCCGGATGAAACTTGGTGTTCCGACCCCAGATGACTTCATAAGTCAACTAAGAAACATATTTTGCGACCATAAAGTGGTACTTTCCACACTGTACAACCTGATTCCATCTGTCTGTTTAATGATGTGTAATAAAATTTAGTGAAATGTACATTACTTTAGAATGTAACAAACCATGTCCAGGCAGAACCTTTAAACAAGCAGAATGAAAAAGTTCAGTTTTTGAAACAACTCGTGCTTCTCGAAATAATTCAACTTCTTCCAAAAATGAATTAACTGATTTTTTCTGATTTGAACCCGTAAAAGAGATATTCCATCCATATGGAGCAACCGATCGATTATTCGAAAAAACATTAGCAGCAACAGGAGGGCAAGATTGAGTAGGAGTCGAGTACTTGGAGAAACTTTCAAATCAAAATCAGCTTCCAACTCCAACACCATATACTGAATTTCTTTTCTGGCAGTGTCTTCATCTTGATCATTTACAGAAAATCTGGACAAACGATTCGACAAATGAGCTAATCGACTTGAAATTTGGTTAAACGTCGGATCTTCCTTAGATCCACCAAAACCAGATATAACTTGTTTCAAATCATCGATACTTGCTCTCAATTCAAGACATCCTGTGCATGTTCGTATGGATTTGTAAAGCCCGCACGAAAACTACGATTGGCATTTTCCTGACTTAAAAGTTCTCTTAAAATTTTTCGTTTAGCATCTACATCACCAATAGGTTCTACTCCACGAATTTTTAGCTCATAAGTCAATTCATTTGTTTTCAAGTGATTGGAATTCATGTTGGACTTGGAAACCTGCTCCACTTTTAAAATTCAACGATAGTAGATAAAGCTGGTACTTATGGAATACTCAAAAATTTCCCAATAGTAGGCAATGCGATAGCAAAGATAAGATACAATATACAGGCAATACGATATAGATATAGGCAATATGGGCAATACGATAAAAGGCAATACAGTACGATATATGCAATACAATAAGACCTAGGCAATTCAATAATGATATAGGCAGTACGAATCACAAAATATCAAAGATAGATAATATATAAATATATACCAAGTTCTTTTGTATCAGCTTTGTAAATGTTCTTATAACAAATATTTAATATGTCTTCCACCAAGCTAGGACGAGATACGAAAAAGAACAGTCAAGTGTTTCGGGCCCCACGTTTGCGCGTCAATTTAATTGATGTATAATTTTTTCAGTGGCCCAATTTGGCAAGCTAGGAAAAGTCATTAATTGAACCTTACTCACGGCATAACCATATCAATCTGAGCAGCCAATCAGCAAAGTGATTTCACCTTCTTGAATTTGAATTAGATACTTTAAATTTGGGGTTCAAAAATAAAGGGTGTTACACAATTGGCGCCCAATGTGGGGACCGATTTGACAAACTAGGAAAAGTCATTAATTGAACCTTACTCACGCCCTAACCGTATCAATCTGAGCAGCCTATCAGCAAAGTGATTTCACCTTCTTAAATTTGAATCAGATACTTCAAATTTGGGGTTTAAAAATAAAGGGTGTTACACAATTGGCGCCTAACATCGATAAGAGGCATAGGATATGCATCATTGACCGTGACTGCATTAAGCTTCCGACCATCAAAACAAACCTCACCCAAAACGTTCTTTTAAAATTCAGTTCAATTTTGAAACGAAGTGAGCTTTGATAAGGTAATTAAATGTACCAGACGAGTCCAAAAAATTTTTAATGAGTAAATGTATTCAAAAAGAAATATAAAAATTTCCTTGAGACTTTACCAGGAAAAATTAAATATAGTATTTTAAGGAAAAAATACTCTAAAGGTTGCCAGAGAAAAAATATAGTATTTCAAAGCAATATACTTAAATGTTGCCAGAGTAAAAATTTACTATTTTGAAGCAATATACTTCGTCAAGTACCAAAGGAAAATATAGCGTTAGGAACCGAAATACTAATCAGGCACTAGAGTAAAAGTATACTATTCGGTTAAGAAAAGAAGAGGGAGACCACACGTCTTCCAATGGGCACAACTCTCTTAGATAAAGATAAAGTTAAATAATTCTTTCTATCGAAGAATTTTCAGAGATATTTCGAAATAGGGCGGCAAATTCACGTTTCAAATCGATAGGCCAGGTAATTCTCAAAAAATCAAATGATTTTCCCTGCTCTTGACGACAAGGTAGTGACTGAAATGAATTGATTCTACAACGATAAAAAAAACAACCCTCACTGTGAATTGAATGAACTAGAACGATAAAAGGAACTTGTTAAATGTGAATCAAAATTTATGCTTGAGGAATATATTAGCAATCGAGTGTTCTGAGACAAGTTGAGCCAGAGGTACAAACCTCTCCAGAAGCAATTTTTTTCTCAAAAGAAAACCAAAATAATCTCATAAACATATAAATATGAAATAAAAAAATTGCTTACCGGAGGGCTGTCCTATAAGGTAACTGCATAACTGTCCCAGAAAAGTCGAATACACCCTTTGCAATCGGAATCCTTGGAATAATCCCCTGGTACTGTGAGGTAAGCGCTAGTCCACTCGAAATTCCCAATTATCTGATGGTACCTAAAAATGGGAAAAGCGTAGAACTGATTTACAAAAAAAATTAGGCGCCAATGGTCTGAACGGATACTACGTCAGCCACATAGACATATGTGGTAAAATGCTTGCCAAAATGGCCGAAATATATTTTTTTAGTTTTTCCTTTACTTAAATCCAAGACACAAATCAACCTTGATAGGAATTAGCCAATATGTGAGATATAAAATAATATGTAGATTATTTAATCGGAAATTTACTGATATTCCAAAGGTGACGAAATCTACAGTATAGAATTATACTTGACCTTCAACAATTACCATGCAATACCTCCAAGAATTTGAATATTACAAGCATATTAAAAGCAGAAAAATATGTAATCAACTACAACATTGATTGCAAAATAAAGGAAATAATTATACTCATCATATCAACAGCGATAGGCCATTCAATTTGAAAATCGTAACGTACCAGAATCAATTCACTCAGCACACCTGCCTATGTCGAAGTTCAATCGAGGAAAGAGAACGATAATCCTTTCGGTTCGACCAAATCACCACTTCACCTGTTTTTTCCAAACCAATCTCGGATTTTTCTCTATTTAAAAACACTTATGGAAAAAACAAGTAGGAGATTTAAGCCGGTTCTAGGTCTCCCCCACCACTATGACGTCACGTCTGACCTTGAATGGTTGCAGGTGTGCAATGTGTGTGTGTTTGACCTTGAGATTTGACTTTGAGATTTGTCATTGAGTTTTGAAATTGGGTTTCATCGACTTTGAGATTCGACTTCAGTTTTGACCTTGAGTTTGACCTTGAGATTCATAACATTAAGTTTTGACTTCGAGATTTGACCTTGAGTTTTGATGTTGGGATTGTTTCGGCAACCTCAAGATTTGATCTTGATTTTTTTTGTTCAACCTTGACTAAAGCTGTGGGGTAGGCATACATATTCTGTGTAGTCATGACCTTCATGAATCCTTGCACTCTCCAAGCGAGGGGGGCGTTCATCCTGTGAGAGAGCTAGGAGTGAACTGTGAGTATTGATGAGTGCGCTGAATGTCAAGAGAATCCCCTCACAATACAGATTGCGCATCGCATCGGACTTGTTGTAGGGTGGAGATATTTCATTGAAATATTCCAGGAGAAGAGTATTTCAAATCAGTGTCTCCTCCAGTGAGCTATTGAAAACAAGTTGGTGAAATGTATTCGTGTGATTGTGGTAAAGATTTCACTCGTAGTGATAATCTACGTCGGCATCAACGGGAAACTTGCCAGGGAGGTCCTTCAGTGAAACGAGTTAAATTGAACAATGGCGATGACTCACCACCTGAACCACTTTATACATGTAATTGTTGTAATGTGATAATCCCATATGGTCAAGTCAATTCTCACAATAGAACAGTCGCACATAGGACGAATTCATGTGTTCACTTGGGTGGTGGTGTACACCTCATTAAAAATGCATTCGAATGTCGCATTTCTAGCTACAGAGTATCTAGTGAGAATATGTATACTGAGTACACACCTTTTTTCAATGATATCAAACATAAAGTACTCGAGCTATTGGAAAAAAACATCAAACTGCACAACTCCATCAAGGTCAACATGGAAGTGTTTGGAAGTTATATCATTCAAACCCAGGAATTGACAGACAAAATCGTTCAATTCTCCCAATCGTATAGCAGATCGATCAACTGATTTGAATGGATTATTCGATGCGTTTCGTGACATTATAATTGCCCAAAGTACGGAGTTTGAGGAGCGTGATTCAGGTTTGTAGTTATAATTGTTGCAAATGATGAAAGGTTTAATGAAAGTAATTTTTTCAGGATGGAGTTGCGAGAAAATTATGTTTCTTGAGGTGAACATAAACAAATACAGTCCACTTGGCGGATCATCATACATGAAACTTACCGAATTCATTGAGAGAAGAAAAGGTGTTGTCAACATGAAAAATGAAGACCAATGCTGCTTTGCATGGGCCGTGACATCTGCATTATTTCCCACAAACAATAAGGTGTCGAAGGTGTCATCCTATCCACATTATGAGACTGTCTTGAATGTAACAGGTATGGATTTTCCAGTAAAATTACGTGATATAAAAATGTTTGAGTATTTGAATGATATTTCAGTCGATGTTTATGGTTTGGAATCTAAGATTGAGAATAAGAGAGTCAAATATGAGGTGATTGGGCCCTTGCGATACTCTCAGAGAAAACTCAGAAGACATGTCAATTTATTGCTTATCACAGATGAGGTGGGAAATAGTCATTATTGTTGGATAAAAGATCTTTCAAGATTAATGTCAAGTCAAATTTCAGCTCATGAACAAAAAAAATATTTCTGTGATGGATGTTTATTGTAATTTTCGAATGAGCGATTACTGTTGCGTCACCAGATGCATGATTGTAATCATGTATGTACAACAGTACCGCAAACTGATTTCAGAATAAATACATTTGGGAAAATGGTTGCCGGTAATACATTAATGTTTGAAAATTTCGAAAGACAAATGAATGTACCTTTTGTAGTATATGCAGATTTTTAATCGATTCTGAAGCCTATACAAACGACCGAACCGAATCCCGAACTCGCGTACACGAATAGAACCTTCCAACACGAAGCTTACTCATTTGCTTATCTGATAAAATGTTCCTTTGATGATAAATTAACAAAATTTGTTCCATAGGTGGTGCTGATGTGGCAAAGGTTTTCACAATGCGAATAGAAGAAGATTTAAGAAATATATATAATAATCATTTGAGGTATGTCAAACCAATGACTAAACAAACCCCAGAGGAGGAAAGGGAATTTCATAATGACACCACTTGTGGTATATGTGAAAAACCTTTCACAGAAGGGGATGTTAGAGTCCATCTCACGGGGAGAAAAATATATCCAGCAGCGCACTCTGCCTGTAATTTGAATTTCAAAATACCAAATTTCATCCCCATTATATGCCATAATATGAGTGGTTATGATTGCCATATGTTCATAAAAGAATTGTACGAGGAAAAGGATAAGGTTGATGTTATTCCCCAAACTAAGGAAAAATACATTTCGTTTATAAAACATCTCTACACAAATAGCTATCAAAGTAAAGAAGGAAAAATTAAGAAACATTTTTTTGAAAATGAGATTTATAGATAGCTTCAAGTTCATGTCAAGTTCATTGGAAAAGTTGGGTGCAAATTTGAGTGATAAGCAATGTGTAGAGGTGTTAAAATGTTTTCCCGATAAAGAAAAATTCAATTTAATCAGGCAGAAAGGTGTTTTCCCATATAGTTTTGTGGACATCAATAAATTGGATCATCCTAATTTACCGACAAAAAATCCGTTTTATGACAATTTGAATGAGGAACATGTATCAGAGAAAGATTATATGAGAGCCGAACGTGTTTGGGAACTATTTGAGTGTAAGAGTCTTGGAGAATATTCGGATTTATATTTAAAATCTGATGTCCTACTACTGTGTGATGTTTTCGAGAATTTCAGACGGATTTGTTTAGATACAGCTCCATTATTATACTGCACCTGGATTATCTTGGGATGCAATGTTGGAATATACAAATGTCGAACTTGAACTGCTAACTGACATTGATATGATAAATTTTTTCAAAAAAGGCATTCGTGGAGGTATTAGTCAATGTAGCGATAGGAAGCATATAGCAAATAATAAGTTTCTGCCTGATTTCGATCCCAATGAGCAATCATAATTCATTTCTTATTTGGATGCTACAAATTCATATGGACATAGTATGCCACAACCGTTACCTATATCTGATTTCATTTGGCTAACTCGAGAAGAAATCACAAATTTAGACATAATAGCTGTGGCTAACAATGTTCCATATGGATAAGTTGACATACATTATCCTCAAGAATTGCATGATAAACATTCAGACCTCCCTTTTCTGGTAGAAAATATAGTGCCACCAAATTCCAAAATTGATTCCAAATTTGAATGATAAGCGAAAGTATGTGGTTCTTTATAAGAATTCGAAACAGGCCACCAATAATGGTTTGATTGTTATGCATACTCATAGAATCCTAAGATTCAAGAAGTCATGTTGGATGAAGCCTCACATCGACCTCAACACACAAATGCGTAATAGATCTAATGATAAGTCTGAGAAAGATTTCTATGAGTTAATGAAGAATGCAGTTTATGCCAAAACGATGGAAAACGTTGACAATAGGATCGATGTGAGGCTTTTCACACATTGGCAGAATGCGCACAGAAGTATGGGAGCAGGCGCTCTGATTGCACGGCCAAACTTCAAAAGTTGCACAATTTTTTGGGGGAATTTGGTTGCTATTCAAATGGGTGAAGTGAAAGTGTATTATGACAAACCACTGTATTTGGGATTCTGTATTTTGGAATTATCCAAGACTGTAATGTATGATTTTGACTATGGATGTATAAAGAAAAAATTTGGTCAGGATGCACTGACACAGATTCTCTAATTTTGAAAGTAAATATCGACAATTTTTATGAGTTCATCAGCACCAATATCATTTGACACATCTAATTTCATTGAACATAACAAATTCAGCATACCTGTAACAAATTCAGTCATGAGTAATTTCAAGGATTAGTTTGTAACGATATATCTGTTACATTTCTTATTTATATGCTCTATGCGTGATTCATTCACTTCCCTATTGAAAATCTGTTACATTACCTATTGATATAAGATAGGTTTCTAGTATATGATTAATTTTTACTTTTTGGTAATCTTAGTAGTTTTTGATGTCACGTAAAGTGATGTTAAGTCATTGAAAGTAGTTAGTAGTAATGAGTAAGCGGGAGGGTTTTGGAACTTATTTTCACCCTCGTTTGTGTTTGAGCATCTAGTTCAGATAATTATTTGTCTCAAACACATGAGTAATTTTTGGGATTTTGCTATTAGATATTTTTTTGTCTGTAGGAGCCATGTTAAATATTTTGATCAATTGTCTTGCTGGTGAGAGGACCGATGTACTGTATTATCGGTTGGTAAGATAATCCTTAATATTTACTTGGAGTACCTCCGAAGCTTTTTTGTTCTTTTTGTCAAGGTGTAAATAGCACTTTGTAGGTGTGGTGGAATCCTATATTTTCACTAAGGTTGGTTTAGGAATCCTTTGAAAATTCCTAAAATATGAGTATATACCATTTTTTGTTTGGAGTAGATTTTTGACTTTACTTTGGTTGTCTTTTTACATTTTTGGGATTTGTTGGAGATTTATTTGGGGTGTTAGTGTGCTTCTGAAGGAAATCAAAACACGAGACATCTCTTGCCTCTAGAGATTGTGCAATTTTGATTTCGTTGAGTTGCCTATTATCCTCAGCTTAACCACATCTGATATTCTGAGTATGTTTTTTGATGAATCCTAGTGGTGTGGACATTCAACTAGAGTATTGGAATAAAGAGTTATCTTTTGAATTCTGGTTGAGTTGTGGAAGATTTAGTTGAGTGTATTCAGAAATATTTTTGTACTTTGATACCGTTGGAAAAATATTAGTATTTTCGGATAGTTTGGCAAAAATATGAGGTTGGTAAAAGCTTTTGGTTTGGCAAAATAATTTTTTTTGCAAATTTAATTGAGGTCCAAAATTGTGTTTTTTCTGTTGTTATGATGACTGGAGCAGTCAAGTTATCTTTTTGGTATTTGGTGTATTTTTGGATTCATATACTTTGAATAAAAATATATCTTATATATATTATGGTTGAACTAGAATTTTGCTGGAAAGTTGCAATTACGTTAGAAAACTCAATATTTTTGACATATGTTCATATTTTGATCAATGAATGCTTGCAGTTTATATTTTCAGGGTTTAAGTACTCAAATTACCTTGTGCATATGCATTTATCTTGTCATTGATATGTGTGCATATTACTTTTTTTTTGGGAGCTTGAAAGCTCGTATCGTGTTAGAGTTATTGGATACTTTAGAAATTAAGCTCATTTTTTATACACAGGAAAATTTTGGATTCAGACCTACGTAACCTCAAATTTTTGGTCATGGGCTCATTGACAAGGTAAATTTCTGAGCACTTATATCTTTCATACCATCACTTAATGTTAATTTTTGGGTAGTCATATGATTTAGGGCGGAATCAAATAATTTGATTCAAAACTTCAAAATTTTTAAGGGACTCGCTTTTGTTGGGTGCGGGTATAGTTCAGCCTGGCTGTCAATTTTTGACGGGATCACTGGAAGGGAAAATATTGGGGGGTCATACTTGGCTGGTAGTGAGCCTACGGGCGATCATAACTTTAGGCCTTAACTGGTGGCTGAGTTTGATTACTGTATTGACCTGAGCTCCTTTTGATCTGTCAGACTGAAGATTTAATCGCAGTGGCAAAATTGGGAACACTCCCGCACAATTTTGGCATATTTTTTTTGTGAACCTTATGTTCATTTTTTAGTTTGGTGACACTACAGTTACTCCAGTTGTTGGTGACAGCTGGTTAAATCAAATTGGTTGACATTTATATTGATTTTTTTTTTCACCAGGTGTGTGCTGAATGATGGGTTCCTTGTCCGGATTCGATGGGATCGGTAGTTGTCTCAAATAATCTGGAGACGTGTGGATATAGATGTTCCTCACCGGCGCAGCAATAACATCTAGCAGCGAAGAGGGCATCTTGGCTGGATTATTTGGGAGGGCTCCGATCGTATGGGTTCTTGACCTGGATGTCGTCATTAGTCTGCTACAGTTGCAGAGAGTTGAAGTTTTAGTTGGTACATACCAAAGATTTATTATTTTTGAATTTGTTCGAATTCTCTTTTTCTTATTTCACATAGGTTGTCATGAGTACAACGAGTAAAAGCTTCAGCTTATAATTATGGAATTTTTTTAATTATTAGTACCTCTCACTCATTTTGCCTGTCAGTTAGTTATACAGGGGGAAAAGCAGGTTTTGACTCAGTAGAAGCTATAATTTACATATCACTTTTGAGTAAAGTCTTTTTTGAAATAAAAAATTGCAAAGCACTGCTTTGAAATTTTTTCTGCGGAGAAAGGGGGATGTGTAACGATATATCTGTTACATTTCTCATTTATATGCTCTATGCGTGATTCATTCACTTCCCTATTGAAAATCTGTTACATTACCTATTGAAAATCTTAGCGACATCTAACCGTCGGTAATGGAACAATCATTACGGCTAAAAGAAAAAGAGCTGTCGCAAATGATCTGACAGTACGATGATATTTAAGACGATGCATGTGACATTCTCATCCCTTTTCTGATCTTTGGCAATTAAGATATATTTTTTCTGAAGCTCGTCGGCCATTAAAGAGTAGAAGATGCCATGTTGAAATAATATATAAAATCAGAGCATTTTCCTTTCTCCGCGAATATGATTTCAAATCAGTGAATAGTGTATGATTTCAAGGAAGGTATGTATTGAGAACTTATGTTTGGACCGTGATATTTTAAATATGTCACATTCAAATAATTTTTAAGAGAACGTTAGATCATTTTTCACAAGGGATGTATCTGAAGTCATCTACGCATTTTTGGTTATGAAAACAGTAATTAGATTTATTTAGGTCAATCTGACTAAAAATAGCATGTCGTTCACTATATATTTTTGAAGAATTCTGTCAGGATTATGAATCCCACATTATATTTTTTTATGAGTTTTTATATACTTTGGTATGGTTCCATATTTGGTAACAATAATCACCGAGCTGTGATTTTGATGTGGTTGAAATGATCTAATATGTATATTTCATGTATAAATTTGGTACTTGGAATTTGAATTTTCTTTGAATTTTCAGAAACTTTTTTGAAGAAGTATTTGACGGCTGGTCAAACATTTATTCTCATATACGTTTCTTGAATATCGCTGAAATTGAAGTCATTTTCGTAAATCAAATTCAACAAACTTGATTGTCTCAAATTCTGATTTTTAATTATTGATAACGAAATATCTTGGCTGTTCAAGATCAGAGAAAAATCATCTCTTCCATATATAAAGCAAAGATCAATTTTTGTTAATTCATAAGAATTATTAATTATAGTTCTTCAATTTCAGTATTGGATATTATTCATTTGTATACTCAATTAATTTTAAGTAATAATCTCTTGATGAGATTACACTCAACTGTAACACCAATGAGTTGAAGAGTGCATTGAAAAGATTCCATGTTTCAAGAAATATAATTTTTGTATATCAAACTCTGACACAAACAATATTTTTTCCATGTTAAATCGCTGAGAACACACTTGATGGACCAGAAGCTGATGTTTGTTTTCACCTGATCGGTCGCCCAGCAGCTATAAGTACTCCCTGATTGCGAGCCAATCCACTTCGTGGAGTTTAGCTAAGTGCTAGACAAGGAAAACACAATCAAGGTACATCGACATCGAAAAAACCGACAGTTCAGCAAATAAAACAATATTAGTTTTCTGCATTCAAATGTTCTGAAATTGGAAAAGATGTGAATTTTGTAAAAAGATTGTTATAAGTTGGTATTTGTTTTATTGTTGTAGTTATTTACAGAAAGAAAGTTAATTGATGTGCAATCGTAATTGAATAGAGGTTTTGGATTTTTGTCCTAGTTTAAATAAAAATTCTGGCGTCCATTCAAATTCACAATTTCTAAAACTTTGCTTGAAACATAAAAAATTTGAAACTAGCAAAGCGGTCCAAAGAACTCCACACCGCTCTTCACTGAATAGTCTGGGCATTCTATTTCAACAATTAACTTGAATTTTTATTTATCAATGATCCAATGATTAGTTTTCATGGTACAGGTGCTAAAGCATACTATGTACAATCTCTTGCAACAGAAGTAAAGAGAGCCAAAGGGGTGAAGAGATCTGTGACAAAGAATCAATTAACATTGGAGGATTACAAGAAAATAGTTTAGAATGATGGCAACATTTTTAGGAAGATGAATTCTTTCAGAAGCATCTCACATGATATGTATACGTAATTGAAAAATAAACACTATCATATGATAATGATAAAAGATTCATAGTTCCCAATACAACACAAACTCTCCCTTGGGGGCACAATGACATTGAGTTCCATCAGTGCGATCCCAATGAAACTCTTCGAATATGTAATAACATAGTTGAATCTTTTTTTCAAGAGTATGGCATGAATTCCGGAAGTAGATTGGATTATTTGATCAGTTTGTTGAATGCTGAAATAAATGGATAGTATCATTTCCAATACTCAAATTAGTTGAAAAATTTATATTTGAATTGTCAAAATGATTAATAGATATCTGTATATATTAGTGTCATTGATTCAACGATTATACAAAACATTAATTGATCAGCTTGTTGAAATAAAATTAATGATGCCCACTATTGTGTTTTATTGCAATATTTTTCTCTACGTAAACATGAATATCAGACACAAGACCGCGGTCTTGGTGCCGCGAAACCGCATAACCGCGAAACCGCGGTTTTTTTTCACCCCGTGTGAAAAACCGTTTTTTCACACGGGGTAAAAAAACTGCGGTCTAAAAAAACTACAAGACCGCGGAGCGGTCTTGTCGCCGCGTAGCGGCGCATTATTAGACCGTAGTCGACCAGAAAATTGCGCCGCTGCGCGGCGCCAAGACCGCTCTGCGGTCGAACGAAAAAAATTGTTTTAGAGGATTATATATCTTTAGATCTTGTCACAACAATATTCAGTGTGGATTTGTCCATATATGTAGAAGGATGAGCAGCAATGTTATAGACAAGTACTAATGCATCACCACCACCACGAGTGTCACATGGTTTCGAAGACAAACTAAATGTGGTTAAGCAGGAAATTCTTGAAGCCACAAATACTAGCATGCGATCATGGTTTAAAGATATATCTGGAGATGTGTTGAAGTTACTGCTAAACAAAATTATCCATCTCCAGACCACTTTCGATGGAAAATATGATGATATATGTAAAAGAATTGAAGAGTTGGAGAAGAAAAATTCACCCACCCATGGGTGCACCGTCCATATGGAGACCATCACGGTGTGAATCTTTCAAAACAGAGATTATAGACCAGAGAAACATCTTCCTACCAAATCGAAGGATATCTGATCAACCATTATTGAGTGTTCCCACCGCCTGGTTGCCAACCCAACATGTGATTGAAGATCCTCAGTATATGTGAAAATATATGATGTACTTGAAAATAATGATGACGTCTTCTCATGTGAATTATTTGGAAGAAATAAAAAAAAATGAAGCTTGTTTGTTTTATTTTGAATTTGTTGGAATATGCTCTAACTCTGGGTGGGAACTTTGTAAACATTTATTGGCATTGTATCAGAACAGATTAGAGTGGGCTAATGCATGATATAGGAAATCTTACCATTTGGGTTTCGATAAGATTTGTAGCTGGAGAGTAAAAAATAGATTATGTAATATGAGAATTGCAATATGATATGAAAATAAAAAGACTTAATGAAGTAGAGGGTGGGGCCCCAACTCGCACCCACCCTGTGAGTACCAACCTTCAGAATGTACCATCCAACATCTACTTCATTAAGTCAGGGAATCGACACAGTTCAAAATTATCAATTTAACATCATTCAAAATTATTTCTGAAATTTATCACATATATCACGATGTGCCCTAAAGAATTCTTTGAATTGTTGAAGAACTAGCACTTTCGTCTGATATTCAGATTCATTCTTTTCCAGCTCTACAATTCTTTTCTTCTCTTCACAAGCTTGTCGACGGAGTTCCTTAGACGCAATGATCAGTTCATCATGTTTTGATCTCCTTTGGATCAATTCATTATGATCAACAGATGACATTGCGATACCTTGCTCCATCTTATGCATCATCTCCCGCAACTGTTGACTAGGGATAGATAAATAGTCAACCATTGAAGACGATGATGGATTAGACTCACTACGATTTCTATCACCCTCACTTCTGGGAGGCATCACCATTGAAGGTCCTGCCATGAGTCCAACATTATCCGGAACAGAAGATTTTTTCGATTCGACAACCATAGAGCGAGCCAGAATCGGTGTTGCAGTGGCTTGTTTGATGGTATGTTCAGGTAATACATTACACACACGCCTATTCAAGGTGGGCCGTGGAGTAGGATGGATTTTATCTCTATACTTCTGTATTACCTATTTTTTGGCAGACCCCTTTGACTTTGGGGGTGCCTTCGCCTTTACCTGCTTCGTGGCATGTCGCTTCTCTGCTGGAGGTCGATCGACGAAATCTTCTCCTGAACGTGAACGTTTTGGAGTAGCCTTCACTGGTGCAGTACCATCCTGATATGACATGGGTGATAAAATTCTGGGAAGTGACGTTGGGGCAAATCGTGTTATATCATTGGGAACATTACCCTGCTCATGAGATGGTCCTGCCACACCATCCTTGGGAATATCTCGTTGAGGTCGAGCTGCAGCCAATATATTCACAAGAGTCAGTGTAGCAGCAACATCCTGAGATCGGGTAGAATTCTTCATGATCGACGGAAAAAATCTGAAACAAAACTGAAAATGTTAGATCGATACCAGCGAGCAGAGTCGAAGGAATGATTGTTTCGATCCAGCACTCGTAGTTTTATGCCTTTTCCCCATTCCTTGAGAGGAGGAGTCCATGTACAGCGCATGCGCTGGCAATATGCAGGATGGCTGATGTTTATACGCCTTAGGCGAGTGGATGTCTTGGGGAGGGGGTATGGAAGTTATTTCTACGACTCATCTTCATGTTTCGGTATGTGTGAGTTTCTTGGAGTGGGATTAAGACCAAAATCATATAAATTGGATCCTGCAACGGTAGGACTTCATTCGAAAACATGTATCTTGTTTAGAATTATCAGAATGTGTTTCAAACGTGCCGTTGAAGAAGTTGTCAACATGATGGAAGAATTGAATATTCAAGACGAATCAGGCTTCATGAAAGGAGAGGTAGAAGCAGATGCAGCAGAGGCAGAAGCAGCAGCAGCAGTGGGGGGGGGGGAAGCGCGCGGTGCGCCACCCTCTAGTCCATCAAAAATAGATTATTAATGTTATTTAATAATACAAATTTTTATATTTCTTTTCCAAATATTCAGTATCACTTGGGAAACGAGAACATAATGTTATAAGGTTAAGAATAAACAAAAAATAATATCTAGTGAAATCACATTCAGTCTTTACATAAAATATTCCTAAATTACTGATGGAAATAAGTCTATTTGAAACTTGAATGATCGACTACATTCTTACTCCGCGCTTTACCCCCACTCCTGACATATCCCCTCCACTCCTCTGAATGATATAAATAGAATCACACGTCGATCATTTCCTCACTTCTGAACATCATGTCAGAAGTAACCAAAGCCGTTGCCGATTCCACTAGTAATGTGTTGAAACGTGGTGATTCACCACAACCAAGTTCATTGGAGTTGCCAGCTGGTGATGGCTCCATTCAAGTGAATGAAGTGAGCTCTTCTTCTGACCAATCATATGAGTCAGATTCAGACTCAGACTCATCCACTTCGTCTTCTGACGAATCTGATGATTCTGACGATTCGGATGCAACCGTCCACTGGTGCAATGAAAATTGTGGTTGTGTTAATGACGTCGTATTCTTAGACGAGATAGATGATTATTTGTGAGGGGTAAACTAGATATTGGGGTGTACATTCTCAAAAGGTTGGTACACACAAGGATGGTGCGAGGTTGGGGCGCCATCCACTCTCTACTTTATCAAGTATTAATTTTCAAATATATTTGGAAATCAAAACATTTATATATATATATATATATATATATATATATATATATATATATATATATGGGACCACAATGATATATCATAAATTTAAGATTTTCTACAAATATTCGATTTTACTTGGGAAAATGAAACATGACGCTATATAGCTAATGCTATACATTTATTTATCAATCACAAAATCATTGATGGAATATTTTCAGTCTATGAACGGCATTCAATATTGGATCAATAATGTTAGCAGCTTCATTTATTCTTCTTTGGAATCTTATTCGATCTGCTGCCATATATTGTCAATACATTTTTCTGGCATGTTTATGAGCGTAAGTCCAAGTTACCAAATAGTAGGTTTCATTATTATTTTCATTTATCACTACTCGCTTCATAGTGTTCTACAGCTGTGTGGTCTGACTGATTCAACCAACACAATTCAAATGAAATGATTACATTGAATATTATATATATATATATATATATATATAAATATAATTCGTTGAGGATTACCTCCTGACACAATGAAGAAAAAAGCATTTTATTTTATTTCATTTTATTTCTATTTATACTATGGATATAAAAAATCTATGGATTCATCCAAGTTAACCTCTTCATCCGATTGCAGATATATTGTTTCGTCCGAGTCATAGTTTAAATCTTCTGCAGGTATATTGACTTGAAGATCTTCTTCTTCAATGGGCACCCATCGCTCCAAATTATCGTCCCATATAATGGTTGGCTGTCGTCGTCTCCTTTCTCGCATTTCTCTCATCAACTCTTCTATAGTCATCGAAGATGAACTAATATGATTGTCCTGGATAGTTGCACTAGCCGGAGGATTTGGTGTAACTTCCTGGGATTGCGCTGGACCAGTAGTCGAGTCAGCTGCACATATAACTTTAGACATTTGGATGTAAGTGAAGCAATGAATCAGATGCAATTCAATTTAAAGATATCCAATGAGTAGGAGAATACAGTTAGAAGTGGGGGGAGTACCCTTTCCTAAACACGAGTGTAGATGGGAGGGAGAGTTTCGAAAACACATGTATAAAAGGTGACACACATGCCAACTACAACACATTGAAGTTTCAGTCATTGATTCTTACATTCGGCTTGAAAATATCATTAAAGTTATTGAAATGAATACCGCTGAAAGTTGCAATATTCTGTCAACTTTGTTGCGTGATGGCACTGACCAGTATGTGGCAAATGATGCAGTTTCAGGGCTGAACCGATGTGAACATTCTACCGCTACATTGCCAGATGATTTAGAACATTTTGATATGGATGAGTTTCTTATGATGGCAGACGTACCAACAACAAATGGTGAATTGGAATCCAATATTGGAATGTCTCAATTATTACCAGCCTGTGCTTCGTCCACCATCATACATATCACTGAAAGTGAAAAAGGGGAAGAGAAAGTGAAACGAGTGAACAATAGGAGGAGAAATACAGTCGACGTTGCCGCAATGATGGCTCCAAAGTCTACTTCTTCCAAGGCTAAAGGAAGGTCCAAGAAAAGCAATTCAAGGACATCATCATCATCTTGTACACCAGATTCCCTACCAATGTCACTATTGAATTTTGTTGATCTTTCATCCTATAGCCCCCTGCAGAAATGTGTTGGAATGAAAAAGTTGGTGAAACGAGGCATTCTAGAAAACGAGGCCGTCCTTGTTCAGTGTGGCGAAAAAGATAGAAGTTTGCATGAGGAAATGAAAACCATAAGCATACTTGAAGAGCGCATTACAACCATGAAGAGAGAATTGACAACAGTTCAAAATCAATATGATTCTCTGGTAGTTAAAGTTGATGTGGAACGACAAAATAATGAAGATTTACGCAAGAATGCAGAGAAGGAGTTGAAAGAATTCCAAAACACCAATGAAGCTGTCATGATGACCTACAATAAGTGCATAAAAGACTTGAACAATGTATTTCATAGTGATAGTGAATAGCTTCAATTTTTCTTATATGTATTGATTGTTTTAATAAATGAATTTGAATTGATCATTTTGAATGTGCAAATGTGTTTGTGCGAGTTGTGTGTACATGCAGAACACTGCGAGCAATTGAAATAAAAAATACTTTGAAGCATGAACTAGTTAATTCAAAACATTACATCATATAGAAATATTACAAAATGGCATTCTTTGAGATCCATGAATTGTGTTCATTGGAAAAACCTAACCATTTGACAGAAACTTTTCGGCCTTTTCTCTTCAATATCTTCTCGACAAGGTACACGTCAGGATTTTGAGTTTTCTGCAATTCAGCTTCATAGAAGCAGCCTTGAATGGGGTTCTTATCCATGTCTTCGAGAATGTATGTTGGTGAATATGTGCTGTTGACTTTGACGACTTTGAATAATTCCGTGGTGAAGTTGGCTTATAACCCTTTTCGAATAAATTTTATACTTGCTAATACGAACTATGTCATTCACTCGATATTTTGGCTTGATTTTTTCATCTTCTTTCCTTTTTTCTTCTTGATGATTTTCAACTTTGTAGTGGTTTTACCATCGATGGGTTTCATACCTATTGCACGATGTTTTTTATGGTTATATCTATGCGTTATGATTGGAAGGATTTCCAACCATTCATGATTTCCATTCATTGAAAACTCCTTATAGATCCAAGTTTTGATTGTTCGAATTACTCTTTCAGCCATATATGCTTTTGTAGTACTGAAAGTGGAATAATGTTCAATATTTTTTCGCTCCATCAATGACGAAAAATTGCTATTGTAAAATTCCTTTCCTTGATCGCTTTGCACATGTTTCGGAGAATATTTGGCATCTTCCAATAACATCTCCATGGCATCAGTTATATCTTCACCGGTTTTTGTTTTGACTGGTTTTGTCCACAAATATTTAGAGTAACAGTCGATGACCACCAAAATATATCGATAACCTTTATTAATTTTGGCATAAGGTTGAAATTCTGCCAGATCTATTTGCCACAAATCTCCTTTGCCTTTGACGAAACTTGATTTTCTCTGGAAGTTACGACGAGCTGGCTTATGTAACTCGTCCACAATATGACGTTTGATATTATTAGCCATTCTTCTTCTCTGCTGATATCGCAATGATGAATTGATTGTTCAATGAATTTGTATCAATATATAATACCTTCTTCACGTAGCTCCTCTATTATTGATATGATCTCATTTTCATGTCCTGTATGACCGGATGCTTTCGAAGCAATTAACAGTCGCAAACGATCCACTAACTCTCTAGGTTTATTCCAGTATACATAATTCTTCGGTTTCGATGTAAACACTTTCTGTAACTTTAATTTTTTCATTCCTTCGCCGCTTTGATTCAGAAGTGCATTGGAAATATTTCTCGATTTCAATAGTGGCTTTATGACTTCTGATATTTCTTTGATTTTTTATATCTTATTCCATTTTTGACTTCATACTTTTCGTACAATGCTTTCGTAAAATCCAAAATTTCGATATATGTGTTTCGAATTTTTGCATCACCAACTCCAGGCGGTTTCTTGAGGAATATCAATTTATATAAATCTGAATTGCCAGGGTATTGACGTAATTGCATAGTACCATCCCAGAAGGAAATATTTCCATCATCAAAACGGACTTCTAGATTTCCCATTTTTAGTGTTTGTGTTGAAGGATCTACCCTCACACCATAATTCGCATCATATGCACTATTGCCATTTCTTATATTTTGTAAATGTTGTTTTAGTCTCAAACCATTGCTGAAAGATTCCAAATCTCGTGAACTCGTCATTGATGAAGTGGGTGTTTCGAATAGGGTAGTTGCAGCTATTTTCTCGCCATCCATATCTTTGATGATTTCATTATCAATACCTGAAAATGATGCGTCACTGCTGAAAGATTGTTTTTTTCCAATTGGAGTGCTGATTCGAATGGATCGAGAAGGTGTAGACGGTTTCACAATAGCAGCAGAAGAAAGAGCATTAAGTGGTTTTGTGATGGGATCATAAAGTTTTTCTTCCACATTTCCACTTTTGATGGAATTGAATTTTGTCGAACAGCTTCGGTCGCTTGAACTAGTTGACGTTTCAAATCCATTTTGGTTTCTACACATTAATCTCGCAAGGGATTCATTATTTCGATGACGAGTTTATTGTAGTGACCTTGACGGAGTTCAATGAATGATTAAGTCTTTTCGAATTGAGATATCAAGGATATATCAAACTGTCAAATCCTTTGCGATATCGTCCATCACATACTTTTCGATCTTTATCTTTGACAAGGAATCATCCCAACAATTCACGCACATCATTTGAAATTCTTTGAATGTGACATCGGGCGAGACGTGATCAGAGAGAATATGATGTAAGTTCATCTCGTCTTGCTTGAATATGACGATGAAGTTGGTATTGTCACGCACTAGCTGTTTGGGAACTCGTGAATAGGTCTGTGCAAGATAGAAGCAATCAACATCTTTATGGCGTCCCATACAAAAATATGATCGGATAATATCCTGCTTTTCACAAATCACGTCATCAAAACTGAAAACTGAATTTGGTTTGGCATCAGAGGGTTGCACAATGTCTGTATTATTACTGAATGTGAAGAAACCCAATCCTTTTATTGGCACTAACACATTGCGCAAGTATTCATATTTCGGTTGATTCAACGACTTTGAATAGAGATAAACGTTTGCAAATCGCAATCCTTGTGGATGTGTCAGTAGAGATATCATGGCATTTGTCTTTCCGCGATTTGACGGAATGATGATTAGCGAGCGAACAAATGATGGAAGTAGTGGACCATGTCTCAATGAGTTCGCCCCATTTAATCCAGTCCCGATTTTCTCATCCAAATTATCTACTGCAAACTCTTCTTTTTGCTTGACAATGCGCATTGTTTGACGGTTCGACACCTATTAATGCAAGATGTGTGAGATATGTTTCATTTAAATGTCTACCACCACACGGAGCAGACGTAAAACAGATCGAATAATAAAAAAAAAGATCGAGGATTTGTAAATTCTTTAATAAATAAATTGCCGTTTGAATTGCATTTAACTGGAGGATATCAATATTGTGGACCTGGAACTAAATTACAAAAACGATTGGCACGCAACGATCCAGGCATCAATAAATTGGATAGGGCCTGTAAAACACACGACATTCAATACTCGGAGAATCTCGACGATATTGAAGCTAGACATAAAGCAGACAAACAACTTGAATACAGTGCTTGGGATAGGGTCAAATCGAAGGACGCAAGCATTCGTGAGAGAGCAGCCGCTCTACTCGTCACCAACATAATGAAGGCAAAAAGGCGTTTCTATGGGTTGTGATGTAGACAATTCCAAACGAAGGAGAAAAAATAAATCATCGAAGAAAAATGGGCGAAATAAAATCAGAAAAGTAGCATTCGGAGCAGGAATTGTACGAAAAGTTCGGGATGAATTACATAAAGCTGGAGGTAATCAATTCGTGACAAACAATAGAAAAATGGCCACAACAATGGCATTGAAAGCAGCACGTAAATATTTGAAAGCAGCAGGCGGAAAGAAAAAAATTCGCACACCTCGCATAATACCTATTCCGAAAGTTGGTGGAATTTTACCATTGATACCAATTTTTGCCGGATTGTCTGCATTGGGTAGTTTGGCCGGTGCTGCTGCAGGTATAAGCAGAGCTATAAATTCGGCAAGTGCGAGCAGAAATGATCTGAAAGAGGTAAAACATCATAACAGAAAGATGGAGGCGATAGCTTCAGGAAAAAAAGGTAGTGGTATATTCTTGAAACCATATTGCAAAGGCCTCGGTATCTACCTCAAACCATATACATAAACTAATTGATGCCCTACCTCTTAAACCTCTCACAGATATACATCTTACATATTATGCCAAACAATTGAAAATTCCACATTTTCGTGGTGTGTTCATGCGTGATAATTTGCCAACCTCAGGACCACGTAATCATGAAATAGCCATCATCAATTTGGATGGATTCAGCGGTCGAGGAACACATTGGGTGGCATACAGGAAAATTGGAAGAGTTGCAACATATTTCGACAGTTTTGGAGATTTACCCCCACCAGTGGAGTTGGTCCATTACTTCCGGAAAGGTACACATGCAGTCGAAAAAATTATGTATAATTATGAACGTGAGCAGAAATACATTACAGTTGTGTGTGGACACTTATGCTTGAAGTTTCTCTCTCTTCCAATCACCCGAAAAAACTAAAATGGATTTCACGCCAGAAATGCATCGAGAGGCTATTGAGAGAATGGGGCATTCCCTCATCGCATATTCAAGATTATACAGCTTGAAAAAAATGAGTGAAGGTCAACTTGCAGATATGCCCAAAGAGGTCATGATTTCTTGGGCAGCTAATGAAATTGCATCGGTTTGGGAAATACTTCCCAAACACCTTCAAGAGGATATTGATATTTTAAAATATAAATATTGCTATGAACATCATATGGACAATGCAAGTGTTGGAACATCAAATTCCAGTGATGTGAATGACGGACCCATACCTCGAAAACTATTTTGTTGTTATTGCACCATCGATGATTGTAATATTGGGCCAATAACAATCAAGTTGAATTGGGAACCCCGGAAAAAAAAATTTTTTTTTATATGAATCAAACATATTTTGTGTTTTGAGTGTTCCAGTGTCTTGAGTGCAGACTTCTACCCACCCATTGAGCTGGATAAAAATAGCCGTTATGGATTGGGGCTTTTGGGATTCTATGGATGCAACACAATCCACAACATCACGGAAACGAACAACTTGATCACTTTTGCCATCCCCTTAGAGGAAACTACACTCAGTATGATATATGATATAGAAATACCAAGTAGCGCATATGAGATAGAAGAAATAAATGCTGTTATCCAACAAGAACTTGAATTCCACGTATTTCATGGCGCGAAACATGATGACACCACACTGGATGAATTGTTCAGCCTTCGAGCAAACTATAATACATTCAAATGTATGATGCAATCAAAGTATGTGGTGGACCTGAAACATAAAAACTCAATAGCATCTGTTGGGATTCGAGAAAAAAGAATTCAGTGCGAATCGCATGCATGAATCTACATATCCTGTAAATATTGTACCCGTGAAACTCATTCGATTGGATTGCAACATCATTTCAGGATCATACATAAATGACGAAGAGGATCATATTCTTTTTTCATTTGATGTTGAGCCGGGTTATAATATAACAAAAGAGCCAAACAACATTATTTATCTGCTCATCAGCCCGGAAGGACGTCAGTTCATCGACAACATTACTCTGCGCATATTGGATCATCGAAATAATCTCATTGATTTTGGTAGTGTGGAAGAAATAGTTGTCATATTGGAATTGAAGAAATTACAATAACGAATGTAATGGGTTTTTGCTACAACAAACGACAAAACAGTGAATACGAAATATTTTCACCAAACAAAGATCGTCTTCCATCAAATATCGCCAAAAAGAAAAGCTTTGCCAGGAAGAAGGTCATTCCACAAGTGTATGCTGAACGGCAAAGACATACATTGTCAGCGAGAGATCTTAGTTTTATAAAATCTATTGGACTCAGAATTCGACAATAAAATGGTACTCGAAGCAAACAGAGACAAGTTGAATATTTTCAATGAACCAGTGGTCGATCATTCTCTCACAAGTCTGCACGAGCATACCTATAAGCCGTACGGATCACCATTGTTCAAGAATTCAGATGAAATCCGAATTGTAATCAACAATAAAGATGTAATACTGGACATTGAATGAAAATTCAAACCAAGTGAAGTGAACAAAGTATGCTATCTTTCCAACAATGCTTTGGCATTCCTCTTCGATGAGATCCGCTATGAAATGGGTGGTGAGCAAGTTGTCGTTGTTCGAAAACCAGGCATAACATCCACAATGAAGAATATGGTTTCATTTGGTCAATCACACTCTCACATGCTTTTGACAACTGGATGGGGACTTTCCGACACAAAACAACACATCGTTGATGCACCCATTCATTTATTCAGTTGAAAACTTCCTCTCAAATATTTGATGGGTTTTGCCGAGGATTATAAGAAGAGCATTCTGAATGCAAAACAAGAACTGATTTTGATTATAGCTCGCTCATTCAAGAATTCATATATTGGAGAAGTTGATGCCTCTTTAGAAATTACAAAGATTGAATAGAAAATAAAACATGTTGGGCCCGATGACAAGCAGAAGCTCAAATTATTCAGTAGAATAAATAAGAGTGGTCTGAATTCAAAAATCAAGTTGGCTTATCGTATGTGGGATCTTTATGAATTACCCTCATTGCGTAGCACATCTTCAGACATATGGGCAATAAAAACAACTAACACTTTGGAAACACCTCGCTTCATAATTATTGGTTTTCAAAGTACCAACACATCCGAAAACAGAACACTGGATGTGACAAAATTCATAAATGCAGACATTAATAACATCCGAGTGTATTTGAACTCTGAAGTCTACCCATATGAGCGTTGGAACCTGGGCTTTGATAAAATACTATTCTCTTCATCTTACTATGCATATGAGGACTTTCAACGTAGTTATTATGACAAAGATATGAGTGAACCTCTTATGGACCTTGAGGCATTTCAACAGAATCCCCTGTTCATCATTGATTGTTCACATCAACCGAATGCTACAAAATCATCTACAGTGGATATCAAGCTGGAGTTCGAAACAAGAAAAACTAAATTTCCAGGCAACACCAAAGTCTATGCACTCATTATACATGACACCTTCTTGACTTACAATGCATTGGATGGCTCTGTTCGTAATTCACTTTGAAATGTTCAATATTTTATTTTTGTACTATATCTGAATATTTTCAAGTATATCAATAATGTTTATGTGTAGTGGAAAAATAAATAAACAAGGTTTTGTAAATATATGTTTTATTTCATATCAAATATCTACATGATCATATTCATCATCATATTCATCATATAGTTGATATTTCTCGATGATGTCATCGGACAGGAATGGGTAAAAGGGTCTCGAGAAATCCTTCCAGATCCAATTTGATCATTTTTTTCACAGAATTGTGGTATGCTGATGGCGCCTTCACTGAATTCCTCACAAAGTACTGCACCCTTGTCGTACTTCTCGGATAAATGTGCACATCTTTGGATTTCATCTTCATCGAAGCAAACATTCAAATCATAGACTGTAGCATGGAGGGCATCTTGACTCAAAACATTCAAGTAGGACTTCAATCTCTCGATGGATGTATTGATGTCGACGGCTTCCGTCCAACATTGACTCGAGTAATGCATCCACATATTGAAAACTGAAACGAAAAAGAATTGTTAATATATTCCATTGATATTCAAATAATTTTACTTACATGAGAAAAATGTGATGCTCCAAATATATTATTACTTCTTCACTGAATGTTATTTTTTAGTGGAGAAATATCTATATTCAACATAAAATCACTATATCCTAACTATTAACATTTGAACAATATTATCATTCAATGAAGTTGAATTCTACCAGAGGTCGAGTTCTTGAACCCCCTGATACTTGTGGACTCTGACCCAAATATGTTATTGTATATTTGAAATCTGAAGCATTTATGCAACTGACACTGTCCACATCGAATTCATCTGAAATACTTTTTGACAACCATGATTTGAATAAAGTATCATTATCATCACGTAATGTCATTAGAATAGATCTCCCATATCGGGTTATGCAAATCGTCATACAAATTATGTTGAAAGCTTTACCGATGAGTAATGATGATATTAGTCTTTGTTCAATTAGTCTTTTCAATTATTGAAGAATTGATTCTCTTCAAATCCACAACTTTTGGAAGAAAAGACATAGTAAGACTGTATGAAAAAATATAGATTATTTCACCTTATAAAAAATACACTCACTCAATTGAGAAACTTCTCGTACTCTGTATTCACTCTGATGATATTATCTAACATCTGATTTCTCATCAACGACTCCACACATTTTTATAAGAGACATCCCCACCCCATTTCCAGTAGATGGGAGTGTGAAGGTCATTGCGCACTTGACCATCAATACACTCATCAATACTCCTAGTTCACTCTCAGCTCTCTCACAGGACAAACGCCCTTCTCGCTTGGAGAGTGCAAGGATTCATGAAGGTCATGACCACACAGAATATGTATGCCTACACCACAACTTTAGTCAAGGTCAAACAAACAAAAATCAAGATCAAATCTTGAGGTTGTCGAAACAATCCGAACATCAAAACTCAAGGTCAAATCTCAAAGTCAAAACTTAATGCTATGAATCTCAAGGTCAAACTCAAGATCAAAGCTGAAGTCGAATCTCAAAGTCTATGAAACCCAATGTCAAAACTCAATGACAAATCTCAAAGTCAAATCTCAAGGTCAAACACACACACACATTGCACACCTGCAACTATTCAAGGTCACACGTGACGTCATAGTGGTTGGGGGATACCCAGAACCGGCTTAAATCTCTTACTAAAACAAATGCTCAATTTGCCATGAAATACGAACTGCCATGATCACATTTTCAAGGATCGATAATGAAGATCGCAGTATCGCAGTATACGACCTGAACAGTGACTATCGACTCGTACCACCGTAAAGATAACCGGAAAAATTATTAGAAATTGATTATGTATCAGGAAGTAACGAAAAATTCGTTACATTATACTCAAGTGTTGTGGTTACTAAAATGTTTTCATGTTTTTTCCGCAATAAAAAAAGTTGCAAAAAATATGTTTTTGGTGTTTTAATCGTTCTCTTTTCATGTCAGAATAACAAATAAGAATCAAATATTTCGATAGCTTGCAAACATATATATTACCAATCATACCTTACCGTAGCGATATGAATCACATACACCTCATTTTTATGGTATATCTATCGAATGCACACACACCTCCAGAATCTGTGTTATACTTTTCACTTTTTTTTGGTCAGTTACAGACCATTTCAATGTCATTACCAAGCAAGTTTAAGATTGATCCATGGATACCATGAAAATCATTCACAAATGTTATATTCCATGCACTATTGTAGATTGAAAGCTCATCAATATAATCCCCACTATGCGTTTTTCAGGTACATAAGTGAGGGAATATTCAAGAAATATAGAATTTTCCTCTCACTGAACTGCATGTTGCTGTCTGCAATGTCGTCAATATATTTTTTGGATGATTCAATTGAAAGAATTGTAGAAAACTTGTCTTAATTTTTATTGACAACCTTTTTTCAACTGAGAAAAATCATTATACAGGGTCGATAATGAAATTAAACTAACATATAAACTACAATAAAACTGAATCAGGTAGCAGGTAACACTGCCTGTTCAAGGAAAACCCGAGGTATTCGAATGTAACACCCACACTTCGAAAAATATTGACATATATCATCATAGTCCGCTATTACAGTCCTAATGCGCCTCCTACCAACCTCAATTATGTTTGATCCCAGGTCCTTATCATATCTGTTAAAATATATTTGAAAAATGTATGATATTCATTTTAGAACTACGCATTCTCATATTTTACTTTGAACAACAATCAACTATCGAATACTATCATATCCATTTCAAACTCATCAGTCTCATTCCTTCAATCATTCCAGGAATGCCCAAACCAATTAAATATTTTTCCATATGTCAAAAATCTAAGAATACTGTGAACCAAATTTAACCGCAAAAAATTCCTTACTAAGCTTCATACGCTCACTTCAGCTCCTAAAATCGCTCGAGTCATATCCAAAACAATTTCATTTATTTTCAGTCAAGTTCTGAATCCATATATCAATCAACAATCAATAATTGCACCAGTATTAAGCATCAGTTTGGTTCCTCCAATCGTTCGATGAATGTTCAAATAATCTACATATGCTTTGTGTCAAATAACGAAGAATACAATGTACTGAGTCCGTACCCTAATCAGTAATGAATATTATCATAATCATCTTTCAGCTAATCTTTTCCATCGGCAGTCAATAATCTTATCATCAACCAGCAATCAATAATATTACCATTACTAAGCTTCATCCGATCACTTCAACTCCTACAATTGCTCGAGTCATATCCAAAACAATTTTATTTAAATTCAGTCAAGTACTGAATCCATATTTTAATCAACAATCAATAATTGCACTATTATTAAGCATCAGTTTGATTGCTCCAATCGTTCGATGAATGTTCAAATCATATACATATGATTTGTGTCAAATACCGAAGAATACAAAATACCGAGTCCGTACACTAATCAGTAATGAATATTATTATAATAATCTTTCAGCTAATCTTTTTAATAATTATAAGTCGTCTTTATATTTTATTTTGATGTCATCATACATTTCCTCACCCCATATACCTCCGATTACCTATTGAACTCCATCACATTTCAGTCTGCGCGAGCGTGGATACACATTCATTTCAAATACCTCAGTCTCATTCCTCCAATCATTCGTGAAATATCAACCCAATTCAATATATTTTCCTATGTTTATTATCAGAAATACTATACATACACCGACAAATAATCAATAAATTACCATTACTAAACTTTATCCATCACTTAACTCCTACATTCGCTCAAGTCATGTCCAAAACAACTTCATATATTTTGAGTCGGGTACTGAATAAACCGATTAATCAACAAACAATGATAGCACCATTGTTGATTCTTTCAATCGTTCGATAAATGTCCAAACCAACTAAATATGCTCTGTGTTGAATATACCGAATCCATACACCAGTCAATAATCATCACACTATCATTAATTAAGCTTCAGCTGAATCCTATATCATTCCTACAATCGAAAAATGCCCTTCAACCTCATATTTTTTATCGAACCGAGCCATACATTATCCGGCAATCAAAATAGCAACATCATTGAGCACCACTCTAATTTCACCTTCATCACTCGAGGAATGTTGAGATCAAATTCATATACTTTGTGTCAAATACTGAAGCCTACAATATACCAAATACATACACTAATCTGCAATGTATATCATTATTATAATCAGCCTTCATCCTATCGACATGCAAATATAACTTTGATTTCAATCGTTATCGATAAATAGTAATCAGATAATACAGCAGGTATCGAAGGTCGGCGGTTCGGACCCTTCCACGCGGCGCGATTGATTCGAACACTTGCAGGCGCTTGACGTGAACACGCTGGGAGATTTTGGACAAAAATGACCAGCTTGGACCTTAGAAATCCTTATGGAGATTAACATGGGAAAATGGGTGATTTTGGACTAGAACCAGCCTAGCATATCTACTGAGGGGCTATGGGACTGTTAGCCCCCGGCGGTAAACTTCAAGAGGCGGCAAGGCCAAAGGAAAAGCAAGCAGCAATCTTCAATCAAACGTGCAAATTGCGACCGGGGCGACCGCCTCATCAAAAGTATAAAAAAAAACCGCAAGCCGCATTCATCAATAGCGCTTTCGGACAAATATAAAATAAAATATACTTTTTGCAACGTTGAAGTAGCTCTGAGAATGTTTCCATCCCTGAGATTAGTAATGCCAGTGGTGAAAGGTCATTCTCAACTTTAAAAAGAGTAAAAAATTGCCTTAGGAATTCGATGATAGAGGATACTTCGACTAGCGTATCGATTTCGATTATCAACAGTGACTTTTATTGGAGCTGAATTTTAAGGTGGGCGTTCAATATGGCTTGTAAAACTAATCCGATAGAGGAGCCACCATGCATTATAGTGAATATTTATCCAAGTCTCCAACCGTGCAAATGAGTAATTATAGTCGAAACTAATTTCTACTACGAAACAATAACCGGAGAACGGCCGGCGAGCATTGTCAAAGATTATAGTTCTACTCTTTGGCACTGTTGCTGATAAAGTTACGTACTCCATGTAATAGCTCTCTTGAAGTATCAATTATCATTTGGTTTCGAAATTACTCAGGAAGAAACGAGTCGTGAAACAGTTATTCCGAAATAAAGGTTAAAAAAATGAACCTAATAGATATTCGTGATTATACTGGCGGGCTTGGCAATATGCCAGTTGGGTTGTCCTCTGAAGGTCAAATCAGCGAATCCCCGTTACGGATTTTACGGCAGAATATAATATGCCAGCACCAGCAGCAGAGGAATCGTAATTGGATTTTGTTATTCTTCTAGTGAATGTTTTGAAAATCTCGCGTTGTTAACCGGTCATATATTTGTTTTGAATCCCAGGTTCATATCTATTTTGATTGCGACTTTCGTGTTTGTTTGAATAAGTCGTTGGAAATGAAATAATTTTTATGAAATCAATGAATAATATTTGGATGCCATAATTCACTGGTTGAATTCTTACAAAAGAAGATTTCAGAGTTGGAAGTAAATCATATTTTCTAACGTCCTATATGTTGTTCGCTGAATTTTTCTTTGTAAAATCAGAAATCATTGATTTATTCTCATACATGGCGTGTGATTTTCAGTAGATATATCACAAGTGATGATGAGTATACTTTGACATTTCTGTGTCAATATTGTTGTAGGAATTCACGAGACCAAATTTTTTTTAAATAAATTTGGACGAGTGGTATTTTTGCAACAATATTGGCGGAAAAATATCTATCACGAGGAAGTGTTTCCGAAACGGTCGGACAACATTTTTCAATTTGATAGTGACTTGGACGTGACTGAATTATTTTGATAGGTTTGGTATAAACAATGGTGAATGCCTACTTGTTTTATAGCAAGTAGCATGTATACACAAGAGAGTGAGAATGAAGTGAAAATAATTCGACAGATTTTTGAAAACTTGTTGCCAGGCTATTGCCAAATGGCAACAAGTTTATGAAATAAATCTGGAGAATTATTCTCTATTCTATCGAACTCTCATGTGATATCCTATAGATTAGTTTTTGATCATAAACACATTTCCTCGCACAATGATACAATGTTCTAAACCGGTTTTGATTTATTTCTCACTTTTCATGCGAATTGATGACAGACGTCAAATTGAAAATATACGTTGTCAGACAATAAAAACCAAATATCTCAAATCATTCCTGCGGCAATTTTCTAGGTAGAATACTCCCACTATAATAATGTTTTGATTGGTCAAAACGTACATTTGAATTGAAAGTTTCCATTGGTTTGTAGGAATGTCAGAAAATAATCGCGGATATACTAGCAACATGGTGTATGTATATATATATATATATATATATATATATATATATATATATATATATATAAATATATATATACCTATTCGCTGTTATTGGGATTTGATTGGTTAGATAAATGCATTCATATAGCTTCGGGTACATTACCTGTTGTAGTTCTTGTACTATTAGATGTACTCGCTTCAGGACTATTAGTATTATCATCACCAAAATTTCCAGGATTGTTGCCATTATTATTGTTTCTTACAGTTCTTTTCTTATAGCCACTATTGTAACTGGTATTTTGATTAAAATTGTTAGCATTTTGACTATTCATTATTTCTATACCTGAACTGATTATTTTTGTTGAAATTATTAAAATTGTTTCTATTGAAGTCAGAGCTAGTACTTGGGCCTGAAGTTGAAACTAGTGGAGAGGATTGTTTACTTTTTAAATAAGAAGCCTCTTTCAATTTCCAATGAAGATGATAATTGCCCTACTGAAGCAATATCTACTAGTGCGAGTTGACTTATGTATTCTGGTAGAAGACCTCACTTGATGTGTTCAATTTTTGAGTATTCAGGGATTGGACGGGATAATCGGCTGAATAGAGTTTCTAAATGTGCATCATACAAGGTAACTGACTCATTTTATTTTTTTTGGTATTTATGTTCAATTTGTTCCTAAAGTTGGTCTTCAATATCTGAACGCGAAAAAGCTTTTTTTTTAATTTTTCTACAACGGTTTTCCAATCTGTAACACTATGTTTTATACTCCTATACCAATAGTAAGCATAGTTAATAAAAAGTTCAATGGCTGAAGTGAAAAGTTCATCGCCTGACACTTTTCTAGACTCTGCTATTTCTGATTTTTTTTCTAAAAATTAAAATAAATTCTTAGACTCCCCATTGAATTTAATTCTCCAACTAGAGATTGGTTCTTCACCCAAGGAACATCTTGTGTTTGTTTGTGTTCAAGGATTACTTATATTTGAGGTTTGATTAAGAACAGGCTCATTAATACTGGTAACTTGAAGTTTTTCATCTAGTTCCGCCTCACACTGTATACAAGAAGCGTATGTCTCATTTTTGAAACTAGAACTTCCTTCCAACCTGTCATTAGGAATATTTGTATCCTGTACTCTTCCTACAACGTGAATAATACGTGATTTTAATTTAAAATAAGAATAATCGTGATCTGTTCCTTCAAATTCTTCTATTGTATCCCTGATTGATTTTACTGACTGGTTAATTTCATAACATTCATTATCATAAGTAGTGGTAAACTGATTAACTTGACTTCGTGGTTCGGAACTTTCTTTCATCAAGAGTTTTCTCAAAATCTTTATCCTATCTTTAAGTGGTCTAGTGGAAAACACTTTTCTAATATTGAGTTCATACTCAAGTTCATAATCTGCCAAATGTTTTGAAAAATCCATTGTTAAAATTATTGTTATAATTTTACCTCAAAGTTTATGGCTACAAAAAAATTTAACCTAATTTCCAAAATTAATTTTTAAAGTCAAAAGGTTTCACCAAAATGTATTGTGCAATACCAATATTGTTCAATCTGTGATTTTTGAGGATATCAGGCTTTTTTGTTTTTGTTAGGCTTAGAGAAATCTTTTTTATGAAGTTATGGGATTTTTTTTATATAGTTATGGGATAAAGCTATACAAAAAAATATTCTCAATATGCTTGCAGAAAATGTATCAAATCTTTGTACCAACCGATTTTAAAAAGTACCTATGGTTTTCGAGCAACATATTGAAGTCATAAGCAAGGCATGAATCCGAAGAACCTTATCAACAGGCTTCTAAACCTAATTAAAGGCATAAACCTGTTTGAATGAGGAACCACTGACGACAGAGTGATACAATAGACCCCAGCTGGTCGCAGTGTCAAGGGAAGCTAAGTGCGAACCCTGTCTCTGGCTCGTCAGCTTTCAACCAACCAACCAACCACGGCAGAAGTAAATGCAAAAAAAAATTGTATGGGGGGCACGATTTTCGATCTAATTGTACCTACCAAAGGGTAACTTGTGTGTTTATTTCCTGCTGAAAAATAAGTAAAATATATATTTATATATATATATAAGAAAAAAAAAATTATATATATATATATATATATATATATATATATATATATATATATATATATATATATATATATATATATTTCACCATGAGCTTTATTTCCAAATATTCCACCAACAGAGTTTATAATAGAAGTAGAAGGGGAAGTAACTTCTTGAAAAACACTATGAAATCTGTTACCACGAATTAGGCGCCACTTTGTAGCGGGTTATGCGGCCATTATTTATATAGTGACAAGATGTTACTTTATTTTCCCTCGGCTAATCTACTCAGAACAAGAGACTCGTGTGGGAAAACTGACCCTAATAGATTCATATAGTGTGATGTTAAATATTATTATTTTGTGACCCTTTTTCTTATTTTTGGACGCCACTGGGTTAATCATAAAACTAGAACAATAATCTACTACAACTGAGAACTTGTAGATTAAAATGTATACATAAATTATAGACAATTTAAAAATACTCTGTGGATGGGTTTATTAAGAAATCAAACTCTGGTTGCTCAACATATCCAATTTATTTCCAATTATCGCAATAATGCGGTATCCCACATTATGAAAATCACATATTGATATTCGAGTGGAAAAAAAAAGTTTTCGATATTTTCTCTACTGTACAATCATTAGGTTACGTTTAGAAGTATAGTATCGATACAGGCGTTTCCTCGAATTCAAAATAAGGTTGACATGTGAACATCAACTTTATAAAAACAACGGTATCGGTGCTATAATCATATATACAATTTTACATTGCTGAGAAGGTTTATCAATAAGTAAAGATATGTAATATAGGTCTCTGTGCTTCCGTAGAAAACATATAACAACAAAAATATGGGTATTTCCCAACTTTGAAATATAACACACTGTTGTATTATCAATTATGTTTATACTTTAGAAGAAAATCAACACAATGAAGTTTCGCTCTAGACTTGATTATCAAAGTGTGTTTAGATAATCTTGATCATACTGTATAACAAAGTTACCAAGTTCAGAATAGAAATTGCTAGAGGTTAAAGACCACTTTGTCAGTTACACCTACAAGTTCCGTAGAACTTATCGAAAGGTAACCACTGATACTCGCCTCACTAATGCTGGTGGCCAATAATCGTCTAACAAACGAATTGATATCTTGTCATCATCATTTTTAAATAAGTCCACCATATAATGAAGAGAATTACTCCAGAGATATAATACAACATACAAGGCCCTTTATATTTACTTTATACAAAAAAAGGTAAATGAAAGATTATCATCTTGAGATATTTCTCTGAACTACGAGAATGATAAAAATTATATATGGGTCTATAGACCCATACTAACTATAACTATATATAGTATTAGTAATTTATATAGAACTTGTAACTTATACTGCTCTGCAGAGTAAACGTTACAATACTTTCTGGCGTAATGAATGGCGGAACGGTACAGGTGGACTTTTTCCAGTTTAAATAACCCGATGGAGTGGATAGATAAATAATAACAAACATATGGGTGACATTTTGATCAATTTTTGGTGTCAAACAACCTGACATATGAAGCTTGTTCGTTTCCATTAGTTGGCACGAATTGTAAATGCCAGTACCATCCAAATTCGTTACATGAAGTCAACTGTGATGAATCAAAGAGAATCATTAATTTTTTTTTTTAATACAAGCCTTTATCCAAATGCACTGAAAAGTAAGAAAAATTGCTTCGGATCTTATTAATTTCTGACAAAAAATTGATAATTTTCGACCCAAAAACCCCCTCATACCAATTTTGAATAGAATCGGGCCATAATCACAAAACTCGTCATATAAAATTCAAAAATTTTGATAAAAAATCATAATCTCAGACCAGAAAAACTCCGACATACCAATTTTAAATAGAATTGGGTCATGTCGCAAAACTCGTTCACCATCTTGGAGCCGCCATCTCAGATCAATGAATTTTGACAAAAAATTAATTATCTTCGACTCAAAGAACACCCACATACTAATTTTGTATAGAAGCGCTCCATAATCACGAAACTCGTGTGTCATTTGTTTTTTTTTTGTAACACAAATTTCATAATAGATTGAAAAATTTCATCCGAACGTACAAATGAAATAAATAAGAATCACAGAGAAACAAACAAGGCACGGTGGATAAAAGCTTGTAAAACTGCCAAAGAGGTGAACTACTCCCAGAAGAAAGTTTTAAAAAAATATTAAAAAAAAACATTTTTAAAGACAACTTTCATTACAAATGCACTAAAAAGGAAAAAATAATTTCTTTTTTTTTATTGGTGCCCCTTTTTACCCATTTAAAGCACGCCTCAGCGTGTTTAAATCGAACTTTAAAAAACGCGCGTTTTTTAAAGGTAACCATGACAACATCAACAAATCGAGAAACGTGAAGTCTACATGACAAATTTTTGATTATTGATCTGACAGGAGTACCTTGTAACGTCAGATAAAATATTACTAACAATTCGTTCATTTATATGTGCTCCTCCATCCATTTGATGAACTTTTTATATTCTTTTTTATATATATCACTGGATTTTCGCGGTATTAACCGCGATTCTGTCTCACTATTCAAAAAATCGATATTAGAATCATTAATTTTTGAGCTCTGGTGACAACAAATATTGATCTTTGGTAACAAATTGCAAATGAATGTTTTTCTCATTTCCATGACAACGAAAGGTATACTGATGTCACATCACGAATTCAACCTTCTTGCATTATTAGTTCTTATTTCTATTTTTTGTAGTAATAATACCAGTATATATGATTTCAAAGTGCACCAATAAAAAAAAATAACGTAAAGTATTCGTGGATAACTGGTCTTAAAAACACTTGCTCTATTTCGAGCACTCCGGCTGCGCCGTCGTGCTCGAAAAATCGCGCGTGTTTTAAAGCCCTTTTTATCCACTTATACTTTAATATACTATTATTGTTTGATCTAGGCTAGGTTATTATGTGAGTAAAAGATTCAAAAATCTTGTCGCGCAAGATTAACTATTTTGTATCCGCGGCAAGTTTTTGAATCTGTTACTCACAGAATAACCTAGATCAAACAATGAAAAAAAATATTTCTTAAAAAACCTCTAGATACCAATTTTCAATAGAATCGGACCATAATCACAAAAATTGTCCGCCGTATTGGAGCCGCCATTTTATTTTCTAATGCATTGTCACCATAATTATGTTCACCTAACAAATTTCAAATGAATCGGACGATTAGAAGTGGGTCAAATTTTACTTGCAGGATTTGATTACAGACAGACCCCAAAAACTCCCACAAACCAATTTTGAAAAGAATCGGAACATAATCACAAAATTCGTCCGCCATTTTGTAGCCGCCTTGTTGAATTTTGACAAAAAAATCATAATCTCCGACCCCGAAAACCCCTAGATACCAATTTTGAACAGAATCAGACAATAATCACAAAAATTGTGCGCCATAATGGAGCCGCCATTTTTTTTCCTAACAAAAATTCCATAATGCATTGTTACCAGAATTATGTACACCTGCCAAATTTCAAATCAATCGGACGATTAGAAGTGGGTCATATTTAACTTGCAAGATTTGACTACATACAGACAGACAGACACCGGTACAGGTGAAACTAAATAAAAGCTTGTAAAAATCATTTCTCGTGTGCCTATTATCAGTAAGGAAAAGCTTCGTTATATTATATACATTGAACCTCCGGACCCCGTCACTAATTGTTGATTTTTAATTATCTTTCACCAAACTACTCTCCATGATACGATTATGAATAATCCCCGAATCCAAAACTTTCAATATCTATATACTTCTAAAGACATCAAAATTACATTCCTATTTCATTGAAGAATAGTAAGCCCACGATGAATGAAATTTACAATGGCACTCTCTATCAAAAAACGGCTGGACTAAGAATGGTTCGTATTTCAAGTTAATGTCCCAAACGAAATTGTCGAGAGATTCGGTTCTAATCGGGAGTTGAACTATTTTCATGGAACTTTCGTTTGAAATGAAAAAGAAGCCTGTATTGGCGTATTTCCTTCAATTTTCGGCAAAAAAAACGAAATTTTCGAAAAGAATTCAATCTCAATATTTTCAATTAGTACTCTAATCCTTTCTGAGTTCACTTACTAAATTTAAGTTCTCAAAGTGTAACCGTTTCTCGATGTAACTTGGAATAAAAATACACTACATTGAACGCCCACCTTAATGATGCCATTGATGAGTTAGCATAAAAAAAAACCAGGAAAAAAATATATTTGTTGTTAGGTTTGTGAAGTAAATAAAATTTGTTTCTTTATATGTAATAATGTTATGTTATGAAAAAACAAACAAGTGTGCTTTAGACCACTCGACTGAAGTAAAACTTCATATATATATATATATATATATATATATATATATATATAGAGTAATATCGAGGGGACTGTTAGAAACAAAATGGAAAGAATTTAGTGGACATAGCCCTCAGAGAAAAGAGTTAACCGTAGACACGTGTTTCGGGCTCTCGGCCCTCATCAGTACGGTGGAGAAGTGCGAGGATGAACAACACTTGGTAGAAAACGACAAATCAACGGAGTCAACAAACAGAAGCCAGCCGCTCATTTGTGGTTTCGGTCAGCAGACCCTGACTTCCAGGGCAACAACTAACGTCACCACGGAGGCAGCTATAGCTACCTGCGTGAGATCCGAGTCCAGGAATATAAATATGAAAGAGAGTAATATCGAGGGGACTGTTAAAAACAAAATGGAAAGAATTTAGTGGACATAGCCCTCAGAGAAGAGAGTTAACCGTAGACACGTGTTTCGGGCTCTCGGCCCTCATCAGTACGGTGGAGAAGTGCGAGGATGAACAACACTTGGTAGAAAACGACAAATCAACGGAGTCAACAAACAGAAGCCAGCCGCTCATTTGTGGTTTCGGTCAGCAGACCCTGACTTCCAGGGCAACAACTAACGTCACCACGGAGGCAGCTATAGCTACCTGCGTGACATCCGACCGAGTCCAGGAATATAAATATGAAAGAGAGTAATATCGAGAGGACTGTTAAAAACAAAATGGAAAGAATTTAGTGGACATAGCCCTCAGAGAAAAGAGTTAACCGTAGACACGTGTTTCGGGCTCTCGGCCCTCATCAGTATATATACATATATATATATATATATATACATATATAATATATATATATATATATATATATATATATATGTATATATATACATATATATATTATATACGTAAGAATTGTTTTCGACTGGATGGTAGAGAGAGGATTGTATTTATATAAATATAATCCTCTATGTTTATATATGTATATACATGTTATATCGAAAAATCACCGTATTCTACGCAGTTATTGGCGACGTAGTATGCAACAATGTTGCAAGGTCAAGAAGGACAGCATAGTCAGCATCCAGACACCTGGGCCCCAAGAAGCATCCAGAACCGTAAACAAGACGCAGCTCTGCATCAGCATTTCCAAACTTATAAAAGGATGTCCCGATCAGAGGAGCGTCACTTCTATTCCCCTAGTCGTCCGTGTATTGCCATATACGTAAAATTGTATTTATATTAAATAAAAATAAAAAGTTTTTAAAAAGAAGTTTTCTACAAATCCACTTTAACATACATATACATATATTAATTTTCTAATAACCTATAATTTCATCATTTTAGTTTGGTAAATTTAGTAAATTATTATTAGAGTCATGAATGATTATAAAAATTAAATAAAAATTAATTTACATTACTCCAATAATTTGTCTCGGTTTTTGTACATGATCTATAGTGGGATTTTCATCATCAACTTCCATTTGATTATTGTCATGTTCAATCACGATGTCACCAATTATTTGTAATTAATAAGTATTTTATTATTTACGAATTACTTAAATTTTATGCTATCCTATTTTAAAAATTTGCTGAAGTAAATTGTAGAAACGCGAGGCCGAAATACGGAAGAGTAACAAGGAGAAAGAGAGAGAGAGAGACAAGAAAAGCACAGAGAATCAAACGCGCCCCAATGTCGAGAGTAGAATGCCGCGTATTAGTAGAGGGAGAAAATAGACAAGGAAAAAGGAACACTGCAAATGACGCTACGACGCCAGCAACTAGTATGAGATACGCACTCACCTTTGTCGAGACCGTTCACCTCTCCCGATCATACTTTTCGTAACGCTCTCGTCACGCATTCACCAGCTTACTCCCCAAGTCAAGCGTGCGTCGATACCGTTCGCCTCGCCCGATCACACTTTTCGTAACGCTCTCCTCGCGCATTCACCAGCCTACTCCCCAAGTCAAGCGTGCGCAAAAAAGTTTTACTTAAAAAAAAACAATAAATGGGTACTTTGAAACTGACAATCAATACTAATTGGCGGTGGCATCGTAAGAATTAACCCCCGGCGTGAGTATAAATCCGGCACTGCTCCGAGGTCCCCGGATTTAAATCCAATCGGTTTTTTTTGTGGGGTCACCCAGCAAACACGTTACATCACTTGGCAGTTTCGCGAAGTTTCAAATTGCACATTAAAAGAGATCTTCATTATGATTACGCATATTTGTTGCAGTGATAATAATTTGAGGATATTAATAAATAACCATAATGCTATCTCCACAGAAAGTGGTTAATTTCTAGTTAAAAGTTTATCATCGAGCAACATCGCAACGAAGTCTATTTGAGAACATCACAATGTTAACATGAGTTGGATGATATCTCAATTTATTTTGGAGCGTGGCACTTTATATTCCCAATGTGGCTGTTTATTCTCGTGAATGTAAGTGGTATAGTCCATCCAATATCAATTGCAGAAGCTGTTTCTATAGGGAGCAAATAAAAGCTCACTTCGCTAACACGAGCGTAAATGCGAAGAAACGGAACGAAAAATAATCTGTACTACTTGTATACAGTCTCCGTCGGCACAAAGAGGTCGTTGGTCAACGTGGACTTGAGTGACTGCTGTCTGTTCTACAACCGATTCGTCTGGGCCAATCAAGTCGGACATCAATGCTGGCAGGTGTGTCTATACGATGGGAGGTCATAAATCACGCGTTATATTTGTGTTTTAATAGCTCTGAAAGATTAAAAACCAGTAGCGTCTGTGGTCTTGGTGTGTGCCGATCGAAATATGTTTTATGATAATAAAATATCTAAATAAAATTAGTTATCTCCGCCACTGCTGCTCACAGGATTTCGCCGCAAGACTTTTTTATGCTTCTGCAATTGATATTGGGAAAACTATAATTATTTGCACAGTTTGGCCTAGCTGTCTACAGTGTCTACGATTCTATCTCGATCTCTCTCAGAGGGCAGGTGTACTCTGACTTGACGGTTGACGGTCACAGGTCCTGATATTTACGTTTTTTAGGTAGGTACCAGTGTTGTTGAAGCAATGCAGTGAGTAGTGAGTGCGGTTTTACATTTTTTTATTCTGAATATTAATAATTAACGCACGAACTATTAGACAATTAATTATATTACAGTTTCATCCAGCCAGAGGTAAGTTACCTATTTCATTATACATGGTCGTTAATTAGCTTTCCAAGTATAATTTGTGAAATTAGTACAATGGGTTATATGTTCGTTTTTCATCATGAGTGATATAAAATGGCGTGTAATTTTCATATCATGAATGTAGGAATACTGAAGGGAAATGATATAATTTTCTAATATTGAATCTCGTAATGATTTCAGTGTTTCTTCAAATGATTAGAATCGAAAATTTAGTCGAAAAACGTAAAATAAATTTGAGTTTGGGTACCTATTCTTGCGTATCTATGACAAAATAGAGAAAATCAACGGACTACCTATATCTCATCATGAAGTACCTATATGGATATTTCTCAAAAGTTTACTTCTGGTTTCCTTTTAAAAATCTAGAAATTCATGCTGTAATGTATTTTCTTTTATCTCGGTGGGTATATATAATCACTAAAATCGAAATTTCAGAGTTTTGGATGCAGGATGTTCGTTATTTTAATCTATCATTGTGAAGACTAAATGAGGAAAACGATTCCCGAACTTATTTTGGTCTATAATCTTCCACAACAACAAAAAAATCATTAGAAATAATCTAAAAAATCTATAAATTGTAGAAGGTCAACCAAGTTTCTCATCAGTCATGAGAAGCTATATCTACCCTCAAACTCTAAAATATTCGATAGATATAAATTATATTTACCAAGGTTTTGAAAACAGCTATGGATAAAATCTCTGATATGTCAATAGAGGAGTATCATTTATTTAATATTATTTATAAAGGGAATATTACTTCTTTACGAGTGAAATAGGAAAAATTCAGTGAACACAGTAATTTATCCGACATAGACTAGTAGTGTGCCCTCCTTCCATTCTTATGCATTTTCTAGATTGATTATATTGATTTTTCTAGGTTGTGGAAGATTATAGACCCAGAGAAGCTCAAGAAATTATTGTACATTTATGATATAATTATTAAAATTTTGAAATAAATAAAAATGCAGGTTTATCACATCGCTACAGTAGAATTAACCTCAATTCATAAAAGCCATATCATAGAGGCTTAGGTACATTGATATCTTCAGTAATGGGCTATTGGAAAAGAGTATAGCTGAATATCTCAGAGAAATATTTTTTTGCGAAAACTAGAAACCAACCGATTCTGATTGGAAAGAGGAAATATTTTGATTAATACGATGTGTCTATGTAATCACCCCTTCCTAACCCCAACAAACTCATCTACATCTGTTCTTCTCCAACTGAAGATAAAATTTGTCCTTTTATGAAGTAATATTGTACTTATTTGAAAATAATTGATTTGTTGATGACAGTAAATTTCTTCCCAGCAGTTTTTGATAACTATCGAACTATCGTAGCGAAGCATAATATACAGGATGAAACACTTGAATACTTATTTTTGATGAACTTGATTGTATTTCACATTAAAGTGCATCACCCGAAAATTTAAAAACAAGAAGTTCCTAATATACAGCGACAGTCAGATTTTTTAACACAAGTGGGAAAAAAGTTAATTTGTAATTTCTCAGAATATTATTTTCCTTGTGTAAGTGCATGCATCTCATCGAATTCAAAATGCACTATGCAAATTCAAGAATAGCTCAAGTGCAAAGTACCTTTTGAAATACAAAAAAGAGTTTTTCGAAGAAGTGATTTATAATCTACTCTAAAACAAGTTTTTACTGATTTTTCCCTTTTTCATTCCACAACTCTGTGATTATGGCTACCACGTATTGGAGATTGGTTGCAACACAGTTCAATTGTTTTCAAATAATTTTGACTGCAGAAGTCAAGTTAGTAGGGGTTGATGTTTTTTGTCAATGGTCAGAAGAAATGAGATTTTGTGAACACTAATTCAATTTTCTAGTTGATAGTTGGGTCTAGTACTCAATTTTTTCTTAATATTCCGATAATACTCAATAATAAGTCAATTTTTACTTCACAATTCCTTGAAATACACAGGGTGATGTAATAAATAAATGGAAAAATCAATTAAAACTTGTTTTAGTAATAGGTAGCTGTGATTTCATATTTGGAGAATTTTACTTCAATTCTTCTTTGAATAACTGTTTTGTGTATTTTGAAAAGATACTTTACTTTACTCTTGAGCTATTTATCAAATGTTCTACCTTCCTCGTATATGGAAGACAATTGAAGTTTGAATAGTGCATTTCGAGTTTGAGGAAATGCAGACACTATCATAAAGAGTACTTCATTAACTTCTGAGGCTTAGTAAAACAACTAAGAAAGCGGTTAAAAACAAACAAAAAACAAAACTTCAAGGATTACTTTGATTGATTGATTTGATTACTTTCACTGTTGTCAACTTGTCCATTATCAAATATGAAATAATCTTGCTGGGATTATCCTTTCAAACATCTTCATTTCCAATTTCATTTCTCTACACTCCTCTTCTTTTGTTCTGTTATGGATTCATTGCAATGGTATTAAATTGCATATTTTTTTTTATTAACATTGATAGTTATTCCCTCGTGTTGTTGAAAAACAGTTTGGACTATGAATATTGATTCTTTCAATTGAGTTCGAATATTCTTTATTGAAAAATGTATTTACTCGAGCCAGGTTTCATCTATACTCTGATTTTGGATTTTCTGGTTCGTCTAAATATTTTCACACAATCTTCATATAGTTTTACTATTTTCCCTAGGAAGAATAATGTATATATTTATCCAAAAGTTTAACCAGATACCTTCAAACAATATATTCCTTATTTTCAGAAAAAGAAAAATGCCCAAACAATTCAGTGAACCCAGTGAACCTAGGCATAAGCATCGTCGTAGGCAGGGTAGCATTTATTGGAGGCCTCTTCGGAAAAAGTGAATGTTAATAAGATTTTTTTGTGAATGATATTTGTTTTTTTCAGTTTAGATTAAATAGTTATTTGTTATATGGATGTTTCATTACTATCATAGTCATCGAAGATATGTTAATTTTTTTGTGATTGATGTTTGTTTTTAACCGACGAAACCAAAAAGGAGGAGGTTCTCTATTCGACCCGTATATTTTATGTTTTTCCATCATATTTTTTTATGTATGATCACGCATAACTTTTCACTGAGGCGTCCGATTCGATAATTCTTTTTTCAGTGGATAGGGTGTACTTCGAATTTGGTCCCATTTGAATTTAAAAGATGAAATCCACCCCTAAGGGTAGCGAAATTGATCACTCACCCTCTGAATTCTGGTCCGTTAACCGATTCTATCAGGCATAACTTTGTACTGGGTTCTTCGATTTGGATGATTCTTTTTTTAATAGATAGGGTATACCTTATATTTGGATTTCGAAAGGAATTAGCCCCTCTTACGGGTAGAAAAATAGGGGATAATTGATTTTTCACTAGTGAACATTGGCTAACACATACGTAGTTGACAATGACAGATCGCTACTGACATTATTCTTGTTCCGTCATAATCAGTATATTTTATGAGAGGATGGAATGATATACAAAGTAATGAAATAAACTAACCAGAACAACGAAAATAATTTATATTACAACAAATAGTAAAAGTAGATAATCATATTATTTAACTGGTAATAGTTGAAGTAAGGTGGGTAAGTAAGTATTTTGGAAGTAATAAAAAAACAAGTAGGTAGTAATTGGTAGATTTTAGCCACAAAAAAATGAAAAATAAAAACTTCTTAGTCTAAATGATAATTGAGCTCCTAAACTAATGTAAGTAACTGATTTTGAGTCGGCGCCAAACAAACTAGCAATTGAATTAGGTGAAGCGTAAAATGATGGCAGCGAGATGCACGGCTGCGTTTTGATGACTTCTTTCATAGATAATGATCTTCGATAATTGTTTGTTTGGCGCCGACTCAAAATCAGTTACTTACATTAGTTTAGGAGCTCAATTATCATTTAGACTAAGGAGGTTTATTTTATTTTTTGCTTTTCAGTTGATTTTTTCGTCGGTTTAATTTTTTGTTAAAAAGTTTTTTTTTAGTTTAGATCAAATTGTTATTTATTACATGGATGTTTCATTATTATCATACCCATCAAATCAGGTAACAGGCTTTGAAAATCAATTTTTAAAATAATATAGATATAATTGATGTTTCTATAACGAGTTTGTTACTGACCCATCATTTGTAAACTATGCGTAATATTTGTGCTGTGTGCCTTTCAAATATGTCTTATGTTTGTCACGTAACGTATTCATGAAAGCAGAAAGCTCACCTATGGCTCAGGATTTTATAACTTAGCTATCAGTAGTCCATTTGTTGAATAATAAAGTCCCAATAAGAAATCTAATATACAGTGGTTCCAAATTATTTGTACAAGTTTCTACAGGAGATTCTATTCACTGTTTAAATTATATTTCATAAAGGAACCCATTTCCGAATCTCAACGATACAAGGTATTTGAAGTGAGAAAATTATAAATTTTCTTTTATATTATCGTAGATTTAGATATTTCTTGATGATAACCGTAACATTCGAAGAGCACAAAAATATGCTCATATTGATGAATGAACTAGAGCAACTACTCCTCCCAGTGGCACACGGCAGGGTGTTTGTCTTACCTTTCTCCTCCGAAATTTTTACGTTAATGGACAAAACACAAAAATTATTTATCAATGAATTTCACACATATAATATTGTATTACTAAATTCAATTGCAATGTTCACAAGATAATTAAACATTTATGGGTTTATGTTTAATTATCATGTAAACGATGCAAATGAATTAAGTAAACCTGGAGATTCTATGTGTGAAATTGATTGATAATTACGAAAATAAAGAAATTTTAGAGATTTGGCCATCAGCATAAAAATTTGGGTGAAATGGAAAATTTAAGACAATCCCTGTCGCGCGTCCATGGACGACGTGGTTATTGAGTTATGTTTCAGATATGAAGTTATATTGGAAATTATAAGTGAAAATTATATTTTTTTGTCTTATAAGACCTTCGGACATGGGATCCTCTATCAAATATTAGGTATTTTGAAGAAAAAAGCCAAGTGAAGTGAAATAAAATAAGAAATGGAGTGCACAAAGTCATCTTCACAAAAGATTCAATATAAATTTGAACAAAATTGGTAGACCACAGGCGGAAAACAACTACTTTCCTAGCAAATACCACGCAGAACGTTGAATGATATTCACCTGAAAATCCATGCAAACTTCCATATAAATGGAAATTGATTGCAAATGTTTCTTTCTGATAAGCTCGAGTATGTTTTATTTATGTCGGATCCGCCTAACAATCCGCATATCGGTTTCAGGCTTTTTGGCCCTCATCAGTACGGAGTACTCACCAGCCAGAGATCCGGAGAGCTCTGGCCGAATCGAGACAACATAAACAAAATCACCATCAAGCCTATAACATCTTTAGGTATGCCGGAAATAATAACTCTTAACCGGCGGTACCTAGTGACAGAAAGAAACAATCCATACATTTCTCCTACCTCGATAGGATTCTAAATAAAAGATTCCTCCTCAGTAGGAGTGGCTGAGTTGCCCTACTAGCATATATGTTAAAGAAGAAAGCCAAGTGAAGTGGAATAAAATAAGAAATAAAGTGCACAAAGTCATCTTCACAAATGATTCAATATAAATTGAAACACAATTGGTAGACAGACCACAGGCAAAAAATTACTTTCCTAGCAAATACCACGCAGAACGTTGAATGATATTCACCTGAAAATCCATGCAAACTTTCATATTGTAACGTAAATAAACTTAGCTTGGTTTTACTAATTTATTTCACACTTAAATTTACAACTAATTCATATTACTAACTACGCCACTGTATCGCTCGACGTTATCGGCTGCTGAGACTCCCTCTTGAGGGCTGCCTATTTATCTCTGTTACAGAATTCTCGATGTTTCCAATTCTGGCGGTTGGCGAACAGCATGTTCCAGTTGTTCTAATATTGACCGTTGTTTTCCGCGGCAGCGTGACTGGATTGTTCTCGAATATCTCCGGGGATGACATCATCGTTGTCGATGGTAACGCGTGAGGCGACAGGTCCGGCCTAGGTTCGTTACATTGCCCCCTTCTTAAAGACATTTCGTCCCGAAATGTCATCCTTGGAGTGTGACGATATCTGCATGACTCCCCATATTTGCACCGTGAAGTTCGATGGAAGTAGCACTCCACGGTCTTCATGACCGGTCGTGGAAGAGGGTTACAGCAAACCAAAATCTTGACGCCGCTGGATCTGAATATCGCCGCCAGCATACTTCTTATGACTCTCCAGTCCAACCCATCAATACCACAGGACAATTTTGGAATTGCTAGATCCACCAGATTCTGGTCCACCATAGTATCTCTTAGTTTGGTGAGACTCTTCCAGACATCTTCATAGGACGGTTTATCTTGGGAATGCCTCTTGGTAACTAGGTAGTAGATGTTTCTCGGGCCTTTCTTCAACTGTAGCACCCCACCAACTTCTGGATTCTGCTCCCGCAGTGTTTGGAGTTGACCAAATTTCTTGGAAAACACTACGGCGATGCCCCTGGACATTCGAAGATCTTCTGCCACACAGTGCGCTAGTGCGTTGTCAGCAGGCACGTCGAAAAGGTCTCGTGACTCCTCTCTAGTAACCCCATGTAGAACTTTCTGCCCGTTTGAATACAAGGACATAAACTTCTCGAACGTCATATCATCCTCCGGTGGCTTGAGGGTGCGAACTTGGTCATGGTTTCCAGCGTAAGGGGCCAACCTGTTGAAATGGACGACCCTTGGTTTCCCTCGGGGTGGCTTATGGATTCGGTACACAAGGTCGTTTATCCTTTTCACGATTTTATACGGGCCTTCCCACGAGTTCCGCAACTTTGGTGATAGTCCACGACGACGTTTGGGGTTGTACAGCCAAACCAGGTCATCAACCTTAAACCCTCCAGCGTCGGCCTTGATGTCATAGGTCTTCTTCATTTTATCGCTGGCACTCTGGATGTTCAACCGGACTCGTTCGTGGATGTCGTCCATTCTCTGCCGAAGTTTGCTGACGTAGTCCTCTCTCGCAGTGTCTTGTCCTGGCGGTATCCCAAACTTCAGGTCACAAGGCAGTCGCAGTTCTCGGCCCATTATATTACTAGCAGGAGTTTGACCGGTTGATTCGTGTACTGCGGATCGATAAGCCATCAGGAACAAATGAAGATACTGGTCCCAGTCTCTTTGATGGTCAGTGACAACCTTGGACAAGTGGCGGTTGATCGTCCTGTTCATCCGTTCCACCATTCCATCGGACTGTGGATGTAGGGCCGTGGTTCTTGTCTTGCGGATGTTCAGCAAGAGACATATTTCTTGGAACAGGTTGGATTCGAAATTTCTGCCTTGATCCGAGTGCAGCTCCATTGGAATACCGAATCGACATATCCACTCTTTCACCAAGACGTCGGCGACGGTGATGGCTTCCTGGTTGGGCAGGGCATAGGCTTCCGCCCACTTACTGAAGTAGTCCATTGCCACAAGGATGTATTTATTCCCGTGGTCGGATACGGGAAACGGGCCGGCGATGTCAATGGCGATTCTCTCGAACGGGCTGCCTACGTTGTACTGACGCATCGGGGCCTTGGGTCGTATTCGAGGTCCATTGCTAGCAGCGCATACAGCGCACTTTCTGCACCAGTCCTGGACGTCAGCTTGACAATTGACCCAGTAAAACCGTTGCCTCACTTTCTGCAGGGTCTTCGTCACTCCAAGATGTCCTCCAGCGACTCCATCATGGATTTCCCGCAGCACTTCCTCTCTTCTGTTCCTGGGAACAATTATTTGGCGTCTGTCTTCCCCACCAATCTCGGCCTCCAACACACGTTTCAGGATCCCATTGTCCAGAATAAGAGAGTTCCATTGTGCCCAATAGGACTTAACAGCCGGCGAGTAACCTGCGACTTCCTGCCATGATGGTCTTCGATTGCCCTTCTTCCAGCTGACGACTAAGCCAAGGTCGGGGTCTTTCTCTTGGTCTTTCTGGATCTTGCTGTCATTCCAGTTGTCATCCATTGCCGCGGTTCTACAAAGTGTTGCTTCTTTCTCTTCTGCTCGTCGGCAATGTAAGCAATCATCTGGACATGGTCTTCGCGACAAGGCATCTGCATTCTTATGGCTAGTTCCGGCTCGATGTTCTATTTCGAAATCGAATTCTTGGAGTCTCTCGATCCAACGTGCTACTTGACCCTCAGGATTTTTGAACTGTAAGAGCCATTTGAGAGCTGCATGGTCAGTTCTCAACAGGAATCTTCTTCCATACACGTACTTGTAGAAGTGCTCCACTCCCTTTACAACAGCTAACAGCTCTCGCCTGGTGACACAGTAATTGCGCTCTGGTTTGCTAAGCGTCTTGCTGAAATAACCAATGACCTTCTCCTGTCCCTCCTGGATCTGAGATAGGACAGCTCCAAGTCCCACGTTGCTGGCGTCCGTATCCAAAATGAATTTCCCTTTGGGTAGGGGATAGCTCAGTATAGGTGCGTTGATCAAAGCTCCTTTCAGCTTCCTGAATGAGTCTCGACATTCTTCGGACCACTGGAACTTTGTTTGGCCTTCCGTGAGCCTGGTCAGTGGTTTAGCGATGTTGGCGAATCCCGGCACATATCCGCGATAGTATGTGCATAAACCAAGGAAACTTCGAAGTTGGTGAATGTGTTTTGGGATGGGCCAATCCTTAACAGCTTTGATCTTCTGGTCATCCACCGCTACTCCTTCCCCAGAGACAACGTGGCCGAGGTATCGTACTTCTTTTTGGAACAGATGGCATTTCTTAGGGCTCAGCTTCAATCCGGAGTTCCTCAGTCGCAGGAATACTTCCTCCAAGTTTTTCACGTGGTCCTCGAACGATCTGCCGACCACAATTATGTCGTCGAGATACACTAGACACGTGTTCCATGAGAGTCCCTTCAGTACTGTTTCCATCAATCTTTCGAATGTGGCGGGAGCATTACAGAGCCCGAATGGCATAACGGTGAACTGCCACAATCCTGAGCCGATGGTAAAAGCAGTCTTTTCTCGATCTTCCTGAGCCAGTTCTACTTGCCAGTATCCACTCTTCAGATCAAGGGTCGAGAAAATCGTGGAACCAGCCAACGTGTCTAGGGTGTCATCTATTCTCGGGAGAGGGTAACTGTCCTTCTCCTACACAAAAGCGTGTCGATCCATCCTTTTTCTTCACCAGTACGACTGGAGAGGACCAGGGACTGTCAGATGGTTCGATAACTCCTTCTTTTCCCATATCGCTGACTATTTTGTCAGCCTCTTCCTTCTTGGCAAGAGGAAGTCTTCTTGCTGATTGCCGGATCGGTCGAGCACCTCCAGTATCAATCTTGTGCTGGACCACATTAGTTCGACCCCCTTTTCCTTGTCCGGTATCGAAGATGTCTTGGTACTTCTTAACTAAATCTCTTAGTTTGGGCTGTTGAGCTGGTTTTATGTCTTTGGAAGAGATGGCAACTAATTTCTCTAGTTCTGTGGGCAAGTTGTTGGGTTGGCTAATCGTACCTCGTACGCCCCGGATCACAGATGAAACTGACGAGCAGTGCCCTAAAATTGTTCCTTTCTTTAAGGTCACTGGAAAGTAATTGACATTCATGACCCTCACCGGTACAAATTTTTCAGCACGTAACAGGGTTTTCCCTAGGGCAATCCCTCGTCCAATTTACTCATCATGAAGTTTGGGCTCGAACATCACCACGTCTCCACTGCTCGCACTCCCGTCCAGGCGAGCCTCCAGGATGGTTTCAGCCCTCTCAGGTACGCTTACATCTTCAGCCAACAGCACACGGATCAACTCTTCACTTTTCCCATGAAGTACCAGCTCTTCTCCGTTGACACGTAGGACGCCGTCTTTGAAATCCTATTCAAACCCTCTGGAATTCATGATGTCCATTCCGATGATTGCATCGTCTTCGATGTCCGCTACAAGTGCCTGATGTTTCACTTTAGTGCTGCCCAAAATTATTTCAATCGGTAGCTCGCCATATACAGTAGCTGGCTCCCCTGTAACTGTGCTTAGCTTCCAAGTTGTCGGTTCAATTCGTTCCGGTGTTCTGGCAAAGGAAGGCCCGAGAATTGTCCTAGTCGCACCTATATCTAGCAGCATGGTGCAAGGCTCGTTATTGATGAGACCGTCTACGAAAACACCTCTGTTCTGTCGTTGCAGGATAGCGACATATGCGTTGTTAACCGGGGCTTGCTGGACACAGGCCGACGATTGCCCCTTCTCGTCGACCTTCTTTAGTTTTCCTGCATCGGAGTCGTGTTTTCGAATGTTGGACATTTGCTACGCACATGTCCAATTTTGCCACAATTCCAGCATCTTATCTGTCTTTTCTCAGGCAAAACTTCCTTCATCACTTTTCTTATGGCAGCTTCCAAGTCAGCATGCTCCTGTGAGTCTTCTTCAATACTTCGAACTTTACTTTGGTTTTTGCAGGATTGCTTTGCTGCCTCAAATTCCAAAGCGCGTGCCAGTGCGTCTACGAGATGTGTTGGACGAGCTAGTGTCAACGCTTGTCTGGTTTCTTGGTCACGGAGTCCATCCAAGAATGCCTGAACCGCTAATCGCTCCATTACATTTTCCGGTGTGGCTGGATATGCGAGACGAACCAAGCGTGCAATGTCAGCTTCGAATTCTTGTAAGGATTCGCCCGATTTCTGGCAGCGATTTTTCAGTTGGGAGTGGTATACGTGTTCCAAATGGGCCTGGCCATATCGTAATTCTAGATGTTTAATCAGCTGATCATAGTCCTCCTGTTCTTGGGCGGTAAGAGTTTGTAGAATATTCGTCGCTTCTCCACGTAATGCAAGTGTTAGTGCTACAGCTCTTTCCCCTGCATTCCATCCATTTGCTTTGGCCGCTGCTTCAAACTGTCGGCGGTAATTTTCCCATGGAGTTTTTCCGTCGAATTGAGGCGGCTTCATGGAAAGCTTCCCTATTTCAGGAATGACCTTGACATCTTGTATACCCTCTTGAACTTTATCCAAGTTCAAACTCAAGTCCAGCATTGCATTTTTGTTAACCATCTCTGTGGAGGGCGCACTATCAATTCGTTTTTCCAGCTTACTGATCGTTTCCTTTATTTTGTCCATTTCTGCCTCGATTCCGTCTTTGATTTCATCGCTGATTATTTCCTTCATCTTGTCCATCTCTGCTCGACGGTTCCCATTCTTTTTTCTAGACGATTCGCCACACCACAGAGTTCTTTTTTTAGGCCTTCTGTGTTTTCTAGGAGCTTATCTTCCAGGCTCCTTGAATTTTCTAGAAGCTTCCCTTCCAGATTTCTAGAATTTTCTTGAAACTTCTCTTCCAGATTTCTAGAATTTTCTTCAAGCTTCTCTTCCAGATTTCTAGCATTTTCTTCCAAAGTCCTCGAATTTTGTTGCAGCTCTTCTTTCAAGGATTCTATTATCGGACTCAAATCACCTCCGGGAACTTCGAATAAAAATGTTTCGGGGTCCTCACCTTCTTGTATAAGTCCTTCTGCAAGTCTTTCCTGGAGTACTTGCTTTTTACCCGTTGTTTCCAGTTCCCTTTCCTCCAATTCCGCTACCTTCAAATCCGCAAGGCGCACTTTCCTTGAATACATTTTGTCTTTGACGAGGTATCAGTCTGTTTCACACGAAAAGTTCATCAGTTTGTTTAAAATTCACTTCGCGAATTCTTCTCCACGGGCCACCAGTCTATTGTCTGTTTCACGCGAACAGTGTATCATTTTATATTCCCACGCACAATGGACCTTTTTATGCACTATGTGAAAACACTGTAATTAGAAAGTATATGTGCTAATATCACTTGGGATTTTTTATTTTATTTTTCTGATGGGTAGTTTTTCCATAATCCGGAAAAAAGTGGTTTCGTGACGTCACGTTCACTAAAAGTTGATTTGGCATCGTTGTATGAGTTGCGAATCATGGAATTGTGACGTAATGACATTTGTTATTTGATACTTTGATAGGTTCGTTCGTTTGCTTCACGGAACAGAATATTATCAATCGTTTTTCTCTCTTCAGCTCTTTTTCTTGCATATATCTGATACGACTGATACGAGACACGAGATATGCAGAGAACTGCTGCAAATGAACAAGCAAGCTCGCCATGAATGTTTGGTATTGAAAAATTTCGGAAATTATTTTCTAATTTTAATAACTATGAAAATGTCTAAAAAGTGCTATGTGCACGGTTGTCTGAACACCAGTGAAAGTGAATCAAACTTTTGTAAAAAGCGGAAATATATGCTTTTGTGCAGAACATTTCCAGGTGAGTACATCAAGGAACGATCTTTAATTTCACTCAATGCAAGTTTGCAAAATCATCGATCAGTACTGTATTTTATATCCAGTCCTATAAACATATTGTTCTTTGGTTCCAGCTGAAAGAAGATACTACGAATTAGGAATATGCTAGAACAAGGGGATCCAAATTTATGTTGAAGCAAGATGTCTGTCCACATATCAACCTGAAATGACATTGGTCTGACAATGTTTCATCATAAGTATATGACCTACCAACGATGAAGAAACCCAAACCAAATGAAAACATCACTCCTTCAGCTAGTAAAACTGTGTTGAGTGACATTACATCCATGGGAAATATTTACTCAAGAGTTTCGAATAGTTCTTCTCCTAGCAGTAGCCAAGCTAGTACATTATCCGATTCACCAAAATAACACCACAAAAAAAAAACTGAGTATATTCCTAGTCAGTCTTCATCCGATCCTGATTGTGAAAATATCGAATCCGATTCACCAGAGTAATATTATTTGGGGCTCTCTGAAAATGTTTACCACATTGTGAAATACATTACCAAAATTGAGTAAATTAAATATATGGATGTTCTGATGTTCTCGATTGGCTGATGACTGATATGAGTAAATCAAGTGTTCACAAGATTTTCGCAAAAGCTGTGCCTATGATGGCAAATTGTTTATTTATAAGAGCTTATATATTGGCCTGACATATCTGAAATTGAAAGAAATTTGCCAATCCCTTTCAGAGCTCGCTATAAGAAAGTTAATTCAATTATTGTCTGAAATTGAAAACCCTCTGATCCTGTTCGTCTGTCCATGACTTGGTCAGAATAGAAAAAATGCAATACTGTAAAATTTTTAATATCTGCTACTCCAAATGGCACAATACAATTTATTTCAGGAGCATACGGTGGACGAATTCTTTAACAACTTTGTCGATAAGAATAATTTCTTCTATTTTGATTGATTGAAATTCAAAAATACTTTGAATAACTAGAATGTGCAGTATTATGTCAAAGTTTTCTAAGGTTTGTTGTCACATTCTTTTCATGAATGCCAATATCTTCAGAAATTTTTTTTTTCTATAGCTTTGTAACCATAGGGAAAATTTTTACCATACAAAATGTAAGCCTGTATTTGTAAAAAATAGATTAGTATCCCTCAACAAAGAATTGGTGTGAAAAAAAAAATTTTTAAAAAATTTAAATTTGTATGAACATACTTCGCTATTCATTCTAAATTATTAATTATATTTTCAGTAGTTCAAACTTAATAAATATTTGACTCATCACATGAAGGAAACACTAACAGGTACCGAATATGAATTTATTTATATTATAATACAAACAGACAAAGCCTATATATATATTCACAGTATAATGCATTTATGATTGATTATATCTAAACAATCACGAACGTTTCAACTAAGAACCAAAGTTCTTAGTTAAAAGTTGGGTAACTTTCTAGTCATGGTTCTTAGTTCTTGTACTAGGGGTTCCATAAACGCGCTCATTGATTTGCTAGTGTTGAATCCTTAGTTATTAGTTCACTTAGTTCTTGGGAACGTTGCATAAACAAAGCATTTCATAATCCACCCTTGGCAAATTTTCCGAACCTGCTTTTACGAAGCCTTGTTTCATTATAAACACACCAAATCGTTTATGATATTGGGAAATTAATAAGTTGATAAAAATAAACATTAACCTCAAATGTCAATATGATTTTGATGGGAACTGTCTTTAATATTTGCGGTGTTGCCAATGGCCGCTCTTCATCAAAAGAAAGGCCCGTTCAGAAACTTTGAATGTTTTAAATGAAGAAAACCGTTGTTGAAATGGGTTTTTTTGTTGATGAGTCTATCAATAAACAGTGTTCAATTATATATTAATGGTGTATATCAAGCAGTGAGCTATATTTTTGACAAGAACGGTAATGCGTGTTTCTGAACGTGGATTATGGAGGGGGTAGTTTTCGATGAACGTGACGTCACGGGTACACTTTGAAACGCAATATCTTTTCGAAATAAAAAATATATGATGGCATTCTAAGTCAATTGGACGTTTCATATGAAATATAATCGACCTATATAAGTTTTGGAATTTTTTTTTCGTAAATGTAAAGGTCCATTGTCCACTTCGCGAAAACCGGGTCACTGTCTATTTTGGGTGTGAAAAAAGGTCTATCAATTTATTTTTCTGACTATCCACTCCACGATCACTTGTTTATTTTCAAAATCTCGCTTCCGACACCAATTGTAACGTAAATAAACTTAGCTTGGTTTTACTAATTCATTTCACACTTAAATTTACAACTAATTCATATTACTAACTACGCCACTGTATCGCTCGACGTTATCGGCTGCTGAGACCGAGACTCCCTCTTGAGGGCTGCCTATTTATCTCCGTTACAGAATTCTCGATGTTTCCAATTCTGGCGGTTGGCGAACAGCATGTTCCAGTTGTTCTAATATTGACCGTTGTTTTCCGCGGCAGCGTGACTGGATTGTTCTCGAATATCTCCGGGGATGACATCATCGTTGTCGATGGCAACGCGTGAGGCGACAGGTCCGGCCTAGGTTCGTTACAATATAAATGGAAATTGATTGCAAATGTTTCTTTCCGATAAGCTCGATTATGTTTAATTTATGTCGGGTCCGCCTAACAATCCGCATACTGGTTTCAATCTTTTTGGCTCTCATCAGTACGGAGTAGTCACCAGCCAGACATCCGTAGAGCTCTGGCCGAAGTGAGACACAACATAAACAAAATCACCATCAAGCCTATAACATCTTTAGGTACGCCGGAAAAGATAACTTATAACCGGCGGTACCTAGTGACAGAAAAACACTCCATACAATTCTCCTACCTCGATAGGATTCCAAATGAGAGATTCCTACTCAGTAGGAGTGGCTGAGTTGCCCGACTAGCATATATCTTAAAGAAAAAAGCCAAGTGAAGTGGAATAAAATAAGAAATAAAGTGCACAAAGTCATCTTTACAAAAGATTTAATATAAATTGAAACAAAATTGGTAGACCACAGGCGAAAAATAACTACTTTCCTAGCAAACACCACGCAGAACGCTGAATGATATTCACCTGAAAATTCATGCAAACTTCCATATGAATGGAAATTGATTGCAAATGTTTCTTTCTGATAAGCTCGATTATGTTTAATTTATTTCGGGTCCGCCTAACAATCCGCATACCGGTTTCAGGCTTTTTGGCCCTCATCAGTATGGAGTAGTCACCAGCCAGAGATCCGGAGAGGTCTAGCCGAAGCGAGACACAACATAAACAAAAGCACCATCAAGCCTATAACATCTTTAGGTACGCCGGAAGAAATAACTTTTAACCGGCGGTACCTAGTGACAGAAAGAAACACTCTATACATTTCTCCTGCCTCGATATGATTCTAAATAAAAGATTCTTTCTCAGTAGGAGTGGCTGAGTTGCCCGACTAGCATATATGTTGAAGGAAAAAGCCAAGTGAAGAGGAATAAAATAAGAAATAAAGTGCACAAAGTCATCTTCACAAAGATTCAATATAAATTGAAACAAAATTGGTAGACCACAGGCGAAAAACAACTAGTTTCCTAGCAAGTACAACGCAGAACGTTGGATGATATTCACCTGAAAATCCATGCAAACTTTCATATAAATGGAAATTCATTGCAAATGCAAACAAAATCGCCATCAAGCCTATAACATCTTTAGGTACGCCAAAAAAGATAACTTTCAACCGGCGGTAACTAGTAACAGAAAGAAACACTCCATACATTTCTCCTACCTCGATAGGATTCCAAATGAAAGATTCCCTCTCAGTAGGAGTGGCTGAGTTGCCCGACTAGCATATATGTTAAAGAAAAAAGCCAAGTGGAGTGGAATAAAATAAGAAATAAAGTGCACAAAGTCATCTTCACAAAAGATTCAATATAAATTCAAACAGAATTGGTAGACCACAGGCGAAGAACAACTACTTTCCTGGCAAATACCACGCAGAACGTTGAATTATATTCACCTGAAAATCCATGCAAACTTCCATATAAATGGAAATTGATTGCAAATGTTTCTTTCTGATAAGCTTGATTATGTTTAATTTATGTCGGGTCCGCCTAACAATCCGCATACCGGTTTCAGGCTTTTTGGCCCTCATCAGTACGGAGTAGTCACCAGCCAGAGATCCAGAAAGCTCTGGTCGAAGCGAGACAAAACCTAAATAAAATCGCCATCAAGCCTATAACATCTTTAGGTACGCCAAAAAAGATAACTTTCAACCGGCGGTACCTAGTGACAGAAAGAAACACTCCATACATTTCTCCTACCTTGATAGGATTCTAAATAAAAGATTCCTTCTCAGTAGGAGTGGCTGAGTTGCCCGCCTAGCATATATGTTAAAGAAAAGAGCCAAGTGAAGTGGAATAAAATAAGAAATGAAGTGCACAAAGTCATCTTTACAAAAGATTCAATATAAATTGAAACAAAATTGATACACCACAGGCAGAAGGCAACTACTCTCCTAGCAAATACCACTCAGAACGTTGAATGATATTCAGCTGAAAATCCATGCAAACTTCCATATAAATGGAAATTGATGGCAAATGTTTCTTTCTGATAAGCTCGATTATGTTTAATTTATGTCGGGTCCGCCTAACAATCCGCATACCGGTTTCAGGCTTTTTGGCCCTTATCAGTACGGAGTAGTCACCAGCTCTGGCCGGAGAGCTCTGGCCGAAGCGAGACACAACATAAACAAAATCACCATCAAGCCTATAACATCTTTAGGTACGCCGGAAAAGATAACTTTTAACCGGCGGTACCTAGTGACAGAAAGAAACACTCCATACATTTCTCCTACCTCGATAGGATTCTAAATAAAAGATTCCTTCTCAGTAGGAGTGGCTGAGTTGCCCGACTAGCATATATGTTGAAGAAAAAAGCCAAGTGAAGTGGAATAAAATAAGAAATAAAGTGCACAAAGTCATCTTCGCAAAAGATTCAATAAAAATTGAAACAAAATTGGTAGGCCACAGGCGAAAAACAACTACTTCCCTAGCAAATACCACGCAGAACGTTAAATGATATTGCGTTGAATGATGATGCAAACTTTTATATAAATGGAAATTGATTGCAAATGTTTCTTTCTGATAAGCTCGATTATGTTTCATTTATGTCGGGTCCGCCTAACAATCTGCATACTGGTTTCAGGCTTTTTTGCCCTCATCAGTACGGAGTACTCACCAGCCAGAGATCCGGAGAGCTCTGGCCGAAGCGAGACACAACATAAACAAAATCAACATGTTTAGGTACGCCGGAAAAGATAACTTTCAAGCGGCGGTACCTAGTGACAGAAAGAAACACCCCATTCATTTCTCCTACCTTGATAGGATTCTAAATAAAAGATTCCTCTTCAGTAGGAGTGGCTGAGTTGCCCGCCTAGCATATATGTTGAAGAAAAAAGCCAAGTGAAGTGGAATAAAATGAGAAATGAAGTGCACAAAGTCATCTTCACAAAAGATTCAATATAAATTGAAACAAAATTGATACACCACAGGCAGAAAACAACTACTTTCCTAGCAAATACCACTCACAACGTTGAATGATATTCAGCTGAAAATCCATGCAAACTTCCATATAAATCATTGATGGCAAATGTTTTTTTCTGATAAGCTCGATTATGTTTAATTTATGTTGGGTCCGCCTAACAATCCGCATACCGGTTTCAGGCTTTTTGGCCCTCATCAGTATGGAGTAGTCACCAGCCAGAGATCCGGAGAGCTCTGGCCGAAGCGAGACACAACATAAACAAAATCACCATCAAGCCTATAACATCTTTAGGTACGCCGGAAAAGATAACTTTCAAGCGGCGGTACCTAATGACAGAAAGAAACACTCCAATAATTCCTTCTACCTTGACAGGATTCTAAATAAGAGATTCCTTCTCAGTAGGAGTGGCTGAGTTGCCCGCCTAGCATATATGTTAAAGAAAAAAGCCAAGTGAAGTGGAATAAAATGAGAAATGAAGTGCACAAAGTCATCTCCACAAAAGATTCAATATAAATTGAAACAAAATTGATACACCACAGGCAGAAAACAACTACTTTCCTAGCAAATACCACTCAGAACGTTAAATGATATTCAGCTGAAAATCCATGCAAACTTCCATATAAATCATTGATGGCAAATGTTTTTTTCTGATAAGCTCGATTATGTTTAATTTATGTTGGGTCCGCCTAACAATCCGCATACTGGTTTCAGGCTTTTTGGCCCTCATCAGTATGGCGTAGTCACCAGCCAGAGATCCGGAGAGCTCTGGCCGAAGCGAGACACAACATAAACAAAATCACCATCAATTTATAACATCTTTAGGTACGCCGGAAATGGTAACTTTTAACCGGCGGTACCTAGTGACAGAAAGAAACACTCCATACATTTATCCTACCTCGATAGGATTCTTAATAAAAGATTCCTTCTCAGTAGGAGTGACTGAGTTGCCCGACTAGCATATATGTTAAAGAAAAAAGCCAAGTGAAGTGGAATAAAATAAGAAATAAAGTGCACAAAGACATCTTCACAAAAGATTCAATATAAAATGAAACAAAATTGGTAGACCACAGGCGAAAAACAACTACTTTTCTAACAAATACCACGCAGAACGTTGAATGATATCCACCTGAAAATCCATGCAAACTTCCATATAAATGGAAATTGATTGCAAATATTTCTTTCTGATAAGCTCGATTATGTTTAATATATGTCGGGTACGCCTAACAATCCGCATACCGGTTTCAGGCTTTTTGGCCCTCATCAGTACGGAGTAGTCATCAGCCAGAGATCGGGAGAGCTCTGGCTCTGTCACTAGGTACCGCCGGTTAAAAGTTATCTTTTCCGGCGTACCTAAAGATGTTATAGGCTTGATGGTGATTTTGTTTATATTGTGTCTCACTTCGGCCAGAGCTCTCCGGATCTCTGGCTGGTGACTACTCCATACTGATGAGGGCCAAAAAGCCTGAAACCGGTATGCGGATTGTTAGGCGGACCCGACATAAATTAAACATAATCGAGCTTATCAGAAAGAAACATTTGCAATCAATTTCCATTTATATGGAAGTTTGCATGGATTTCCAGGTGAATATCATTCAACGTTCTGCGTGGTATTTGCTAGGAAAGTAGTTGTTTTTCGTCTGTGGCCTACCAATTTTGATTCAATTTATATTGAATCTTTTGTGAAGATGACTTTGTGCACTTTATTTCTTATAGTAGGTATTTATTCAATGAGTAGAGTATCCTGTAGAAATTTGGAAACATACTGGAAGTGCCAAAGGGACTACTCAATATCACAATCACATAGTATACCAAAAGTTACGATTATTTAGTTCATAATTGAATCTAATATATGGAAGTTGGTATATGTACTCTATGTGTGCTGAAAAAAGGAATGCAACTGAGAAGTCTCAAAGAAAACGCGGATTGTGGATATCGGTAGGACTACTGAACTGCACATTTCAATAATAACACAGAATTGATACCTTAATGAAATCATAATTGAACTTCCAATTGGAATTGGTATAATGTTCTCTATGTGTGGTGAAAAAGGGAATGGAATAAGGAAGTTCGAAGAAACCTCGCATGAAACGACCCAGTGTGGTTATTAAAAAGATCTTTATTGACTCAATAACTTCTACAAAAGTGACTACGGATGGATGTTTTTTTGGGGCTATTTTTTTAAATCTCAATTTGAACAACAGTGATTTGAAATGCGTACTTGATGTCGCGGACATTTCGCTGCGAATGCGAGCGGAAGGCGATGTTTTTGGTACAACGCATGCGAGCTTTTAGTCGCAAAGTTACTTCCATAGTACTTCACAGTTACTTCCCCGTGTTTGCTGGGTAGTTTATACGGTGCCAATAGAAACCAAAGAACAACTTCGTCAACGAATCATTGCTGGATGTGACGCTATCCGAATTACACCAGGTATAATGGAACGTGTACGTGGGTCCATGAGACGACGAGCCGACGCATGCATAATGGTGCAAGGTGGCCATTTTGAACAACTACTTTAATTATTACCATCAACTAACTGTTTTAGTATTAAATTGGTCTTAATTACTGTTATTATTATTAGTATTAAATTGTAATAACACCAGATTCCTATTTTAAAATGAAAACAGAGAAAAATAATTTATTCAACTAAATTAATTTTGAATTTAAAAGTCTTGTCATTCAAAATCATTTGCATCGATTATTTCAAATCCCAATAACTCGAAAACAGTTGCTCGCAGCGACCTCTACCAAGAATATATTTTTTACACAAAAATGTTAGAAAGATCGATTTTTTCACTAGAAAATGTGATACAGGTACCTACAAAAAAGTTATGACATTTCAAATAACTGAAAAGACATGTAGGTGGCGCCACTCCCACGAAAGAGACAAACTAACTTCAAATTTGATTTTGTCATTGAAAAATACTCCCAGATACCAAACTTTACTCGAATATCACAATTATTTTGAAATGTATTCACAAAAAATAAAAATAAGAATTCACTTTGATACCCTGAATCTCAGGAATAACTTGCGGACATATGTTTATAGGAACTTTTCTTCTTATTTTGACGTCCGCAACAGGCTCCTAAATTTTCTACACGTACTTAAGAAACGCCCTGTACAAAGATGAACCCTTGAAACATAATCACTAGGTGAAATGGATCCCCAATTGAGGAAACAACTTGTAGGAACCAGACACGCACTAAGGATAGAGGTTACAATTATAAAGGGTAAGATAGATAGATCACACTCAGTTGGAAAAATCATATCAGCCTATTACCCAATCTTTAAAACAATTGGTTTCAACATTGGGCAAGGCGGCGGACCCACAACGATGAAACAAGAATCTCCAAAGTTGGAAAAATTCAAGACAACAAATACAACACCAAAATCATATAACCAATTAGCATTGTTAACTCTAATTGTTCATGATGATACTCTGATCGACAGTACTCGAATGGAGCTACCGAGTTTTTTGAGGAACGAAAGAATCACGAAATGATGACACCATTTCTCAATTATATCATACAATCACAAATCCATATATACGTTCTTTACGAATACTTTGAACAATTTCAAACACCATTACGAATATATTGAAGGGATGATAAAAGATACTAAAAGTTAATATAATCATATTTTGGACCTTTTCCATAATCCGGTAGAAGACAATTTTTTATAGGAGATTCAGAAGTGAACTTTATAGGATCCAGTATTAATGTGAAAGGTATTACAATAATTGAACTGAAGGAGTTTGAGTAACTGAAGAAATCCGTTGCTTACACCAAACAAAACATTGAACATTCTGTAGATATTATAAAAAGGACTAATACATATCTTGCTGATAATAATGCCGATTTACCTATTAGAAAATTTCCTGGTGATACCAGAGAAAAGTATATGTACATTATAAAGCCTTATTTAGATAACACTCGTTACAGATCTGGTTCAGTACCAACATATTTATCAAGAGGCGTACTTGAAAATGACAAAAAGAGGAAGAGTGGGTAAAATGACAATGATAAAATATGATAATAAACCTATTGATTATAAATATTTTGATGATTACAACGAACTTGTAGATAGATTACGTTTGTTAGTCGCTTCCGAAGCAGCTGGCAACATTACTGGTCACAATAATGAAATTAGTTCAATTATTTCAGTTTTTTGAGTTGGTATTCATAATGCCCCTGAACAAATTCAATTAACATTTTCCTACCAACACCACCACTTCTTCTTCAAAAGATATTTTTACAGCAACACAACCACCAACAGATCTCCATTTTATATTTGTCAGCCTTCTAAATTCCATAGTAAATATACAGGGTGTCCCACACTCGACGGCCTATTAGACGTTTCTGGAGAACGGGACACAGGATAATGTAACGAACCTAGGCCGGACCTGTCGCCTCCCGCGTCGCCATCGACAGCGATGAGATCATCCCCGGAGATATTCGAGAACCATCCAGTCGCTTTTCCGCGGAGAGCAACGGTCGATATTGGAAACGATTGGAACATGCTGGATCGCCAACTGCCGGAATTCGAAAGATCGGGAATTCTGTGACGGAGATAAATAGACAGCCCTCAAGTCTCACGGACAGTCTGAACGAGCCCATACGATCGAGCTATTCAGTAGCGTAGTAATATAAATTAAGTTGTAGATTAAGTGTTAAATAAATTAGTAGAACCAAGTTAAGTTTATTTACGTTACAATTGGTGTCGGAAGTGAGATTTTGAAAATAAACAAGTGATCGTGGAGTGGATAGTCAGAAAAATAAATTGATAGACCTTTTTGTACGCCCAAAATAGACAGTGGCCCGGTTTTCGCGAAGTGGACAATTGTGCGTGGGAATATAAACTGATACACTGTTCGCGTGAAACAGAAAATAGACAGTGGCCCGGTTTTCGCGAAGTGGACAATTGTGCGTGGGAATATAAACTGATACACTCTTCGCGTGAAACAGAAAATAGACAGTGGCCCGGTTTTCGCGAAGTGGACAATTGTGCGTGGGAATATAAACTGTTACACTCTTCGCGTGAAACAGACAATAGACAGTAGGCCCGTGTTAAATTCGCGAAGTGGACAATTGTGCGGGGAATATAAACTGTTACACTCTTCGTGTGAAACAGACTGATACCTCGTCAAAGACAAAATGTTTTCAAGAAAAGTGCGTCTTGCGGACTTGAAGGTAGCGGAATTGAAACAGGAATTGGAGGAAAGGGAACTGGAAACAACGGGTAAAAGCAAGTACTCCAGGAAAGACTTGCAGAAGGACTTATCCAAGAAGGTGAGGACCCCGAAACATTTTATTCAAAGTTCCCGGAGGTGATTTGAGTCCGATAATAGAATCCTTGAAAGAAGAGCTGCAACAAAATTCGAGGACTTTGGAAGAAAATGCTAGAAATCTGGAAGAGAAGCTTCAAGAAAATTCTAGAAATCTGAAGAGAAGCTTCTAGAAAATTCAAGAAGCCTGGAAGAGAAGTTCCTGGAAAACACAGAAGGCCTAAAAAAAGAATTGTGTGGTGTGGCTAATTTTCTAGAAGAAAGAATGGGAACCGTTGAGACAGAGATAGATAAAATTAGGGAGCAAATGAACACGGAGGTGGATAAAATCAAAGATGGGGTCGAGGCAGAAATGGACAAAATGAAGGAAACGATCAGTAAGCTGGAAAAACGAATTAATAGTGCGCCCTCCACAGAGATGGTTAACGAAAATGCAATGCTGGACTTGAGTTTGAACTTGGATAAAGTTCAAGAGGGAATAAAAGATGTCAAGGTCATTTCAGAAATAGGAAGCTTTCCATGAAGCCGCCTCAGTTCGACGGAAAAACTCCATGGGCCAATTACCGCCGGCAGTTTGAAGCAGCGGCCAAAGCAAACGGATGGAATGCAGGGGAAAGAGCTGTAGCACTGACACTTGCATTACGTGGAGAAGCGACAAATATTCTATAAACCCTCACCGCCCAAGAACAGGAGGACTATGATCAGCTGATTAAACATCTAGAATTACGATATGGCCACGCCCATTTGGAACACGTATACCACTCCCAGCTGAAAAATCGCTGCCAAAAATCGGGCGAATCCTTACAAGAATTCGAAACTGACATTGCACGCTTGGTTCGTCTCGCATATCCAGCCACACCAGAAAATGTAATGGAGCGACTAGCGGTTCAAGCATTCCTGGATGGACTCCGTGACCAAGAAACCAGACAAGCGTTGACACTAGCCCGTCCAACACATCTCGTAGACGCACTGGCACGCGCTTTGGAATTCGAGGCAGCGAAACAATCTTGCAAAAGCCAGAGTAAAGTCCGAATGATTGAGGAAGACTCACAGGAGCCTGCTAATTTGGAAGCTGCCATAAGGAAAGTGATTAAGGAAGTTTTGGCAAAATTGGACATGTGCGTAGCAAATGTCCAACATTCGAAAACACGACTCCGATGCAGGAAAACTAAAGAAGGTCGACGAGAAGGGGCAATCGTCGGCCTGTGTCCAGCAAGCCCCGGTTAACAACGCATATGTCGCTATCCTGCAACGACAGAACAGAGGTGTTTTCGTAGACGGTCTCATCAATAACGAGCCTTGCACCATGCTGCTAGATACAGGTGCGACTAGGACAATTCTCGGGCCTTCCTTTGCCAGAACACCGGAACGAATTGAACCGACAACTTGGAAGCTACGCACAGCAACAGGGGAGCCAGCTACTGTATATGGCGAGCTACCGATTGAAATAATTTTGGGCAGCACTAAAGTGAAACATCAGGCACTTGTAGCGGACATCGAAGACGATGCAATCATCGGAATGGACATCATGAATTCCAGAGGGTTTGAATTGGATTTCAAAGACGGCGTCCTACGTGTCAACGGAGAAGAGCTGGTACTTCATGGGAGAAGTGAAGAGTTGATCCGTGTGCTGTTGGCTGAGGATGTAAGCGTACCTGAGAGGGCTGAAACCATCCTGGAGGCTCCGGTGAGGATGACCCTTTGGCTGGAGATGTAAGCGTACCTGAGAGGCCTGAACCCTGGACGGGAGTGCGAGCAGTGGAGACGTGGTGATGTTCGAGCCCAAACTTCATGATGAGAAAATTGGACGAGGGATTGCCCTAGGGAAAACCCTGTTACGTGCTGAAAAATTGGTACCGGTAAGGGTCATGAATGTCAATTACTTTCCAGTGACCTTAAAGAAAGGAACAATTTTAGGGCACTGCTCGTCAGTTTCATCTGTGATCCGGGGCGTACGAGGTACGATTAGCCAACCCAACAACTTGCCCACAGAACTAGAAAAATTAGTTGCCATCTCTTCCAAAGATATAAAACCAGCTCAACAGCCCAAACTAAGAGATTTAGTCAAAAAGTACCAAGATATCTTCGATACCGGACAAGGAAAAGGAGGTCGAACTAATGTGGTCCAGCACAAGATTGATACTGGGGGTGCCCGACCGATCCGGCAATCAGCAAGAAGACTTCCTCTTGCCAAGAAGGAAGAGGCTGACAAAATAGTCAGCGATATGGGAAAAGAAGGAGTTATCGAACCATCTGACAGTCCCTGGTCCTCTCCAGTCGTACTGGTGAAGAAAAAGGATGGATCGACACGCTTTTGTGTAGACTATCGCCAACTTAATAATGTCACGAAGAAGGACAGTTACCCTCTCCCGAGAATAGATGACACCCTAGACACGTTGGCTGGTTCCACGATTTTCTCGACCCTTGATCTGAAGAGTGGATACTGGCAAGTAGAACTCGCTCAGGAAGATCGAGAAAAGACTGCTTTTACCATCGGCTCAGGATTGTGGCAGTTCACCGTTATGCCATTCGGGCTCTGTAATGCTCCCGCCACATTCGAAAGATTGATGGAAACAGTACTGAAGGGACTCTCGTGGAACACGTGTCTAGTGTATCTCGACGACATAATTGTGGTCGGCAGATCGTTCGAGGACCACGTGAAAAACTTGGAGGAAGTATTCCTGCGATTGAGGAACTCCGGATTGAAGCTGAGCCCTAAGAAATGCCACCTGTTCCAAAAGAAGTACGATACCTCGGCCACGTTGTCTCTGGGGAAGGAGAAGCAGTGGATGACCAGAAGATCAAAGCTGTTAAGGATTGGCCCATCCCAAAAGACATTCACCAACTTCGAAGTTTCCTTGGTTTGTGCACATACTATCGCCGATATGTGCTGGGGTTCGCAAACATCGCTAAACCACTGACCAGGCTCACGGAAGGTCAAACAAAGTTCCAGTGGTCCGAAGAATGCCAAGACTCGTTCAGGAAGCTGAAGGGAGCTTTGATTAACGCACCTGTTCTGAGCTATCCCTTACCCAACGGAAGTTCATTTTGGATACGGACGCCAGCAACGTGGGACTTGGAGCTGTCCTATCTCAGATCCAGGAGGGGCAGGAGAAGGTCATTGGTTATTTCAGCAAGACGCTCAGCAAACCAGAGCGCAATTACTGTGTCACCAGGCGAGAGCTGTTAGCTGTTGTAAAGGGAGTGGAGCACTTCTACAAGTACGTGTATGGAAGAAGATTCCTGTTGAGAACTGACCATGCAGCTCTCAAATGGCTCTTACAGTTCAAAAATCCTGAGGGTCAAGTAGCACGTTGGATCGAGAGACTCCAAGAATTCGATTTCGAGATCGAACATCGAGCCGGAACCAATGCAGATGCCTTGTCCGAAGACCAGTCCAGTGATTGCTACTTCCGACGAGCAGAAGAGAAAGAAGCAACACTTTGTAGAACCGCGGCAATGGATGACAACTGGAATGACAGCAAGATCCAGAAAGACCAAGAGAGAGACCCTGACCTTGGCTTAGTCGTCAGCTGGAAGAAGGGCAATCGAAGACCATCATGGCAGGAAGTCGCAGGTTACTCGCCGGCTGTTAAGTCCTATTGGGCACAATGGAACTCTCTTATTCTGGACAATGGGATCCTGAAACGTGTGTTGGAGGCCGATATTGGTGGGGAAGACAGACGGCAAATAATTGTTCCCAGGAACAGAAGAGAGGAAGTGCTGCGGGAAATCCATGATGGAGTCGCCGGAGGACATCTGGGAGTGACGAAGACCCTGCAGAAAGTGAGGCAACGGTTTTACTGGGCCAATTGTCAAGCTGACGTCCAGGACTGGTGCAGGAAGTGCGCTGTATGCAATGGACCTCGAATACGCCCCAAGGCCCCGATGCGTCAGTACAACGTAGGCAGCCCGTTCGAGAGAATCGCCATTGACATCGCCGGCCCGTTTCCCGTATCCGACCACGGGAATAAATACATCCTTGTGGCAATGGACTACTTCAGTAAGTGGGCGGAAGCCTATGCCCTGCCCAACCAGGAAGCCATCACCGTCGCCGACGTCTTGGTGAAAGAATGGATATGTCGATTCGGTATTCCAATGGAGCTGCACTCGGATCAAGGCAGAAATTTCGAATCCAACCTTTTCCAAGAAATATGTCTACTGCTGAACATCCGCAAGACAAGAACCACGGCCCTACATCCGCAGTCCGATGGAATGGTGGAACGGATGAACAGGACGATCAACCGCCACTTGTCCAAGGTTGTCTCTGACCATCAAAGAGACTGGGACCAGTATCTTCATTTGTTCCTGATGGCCTATCGATCCGCAGTACACGAGTCAACCGGTCAAACTCCTGCTAGTATTATAATGGGCCGAGAACTGCGACTGCCTTGTGACCTGAAGTTTGGGATACCGCCAGGACAAGACACTGCGGGAGAGGACTACGTCAGCAAACTTCGGCAGAGAATGGACGACATCCACGAACGAGTCCGGTTGAACATCCAGAGTGCCAGCGATAAAATAAAGAAGACCTATGACATCAAGGCCGACGCTGGAGGATTTAAGGTTGATGACCTGGTTTGGCTGTACAACCCCAAACGTCGTCGTGGACTATCACCAAAGTTGCGGAACTCGTGGGAAGGCCCGTATAAAATTGTGAAAAGGATAAACGACCTTGTGTACCGAATCCATAAGCCACCCCGAGGGAAACCAAGGGTCGTCCATTTCAACAGGTTGGCCCCATACGCTGGAAACCATGACCAAGTTCGCACCCTCAAGCCACCGGAGGATGATATGACGTTCGAGAAGTTTATGTCCTTGTATTCAAACGGGCAGAAAGTTCTACATGGGGTTACTAGAGAGGAGTCACGAGACCTTTTCGAGGTGCCTGCTGACTACGCACTAGCGCACTGTGTGGCAGAAGATCTTCGAATGTCCAGGGCATCGCCGTAGTGTTCTCCAAGAAATTTGGTCAACTCCAAACACTGCGGGAGCAGAATCCAGAAGTTGGTGGGGTGCTACAGTTGAAGAAAGGCCAGAGAAACATCTACTACCTAGTTACCAAGAGGCATTCCCAAGATAAACCGTCCTATGAAGATGTCTGGAAGAGTCTCACCAAACTAAGAGATACTATGGTGGACCAGAACCTGGTGGATCTAGCAATTCCAAAATTATCCTGTGGTATTGATGGGTTGGACTGGAGAGTCATAAGAAGTATGCTGGAGGCGATATTCAGATCCAGCGGCGTCAGGATTCTGGTTTGCTGTAACCCTCTTCCACGACCGATCATGAAGACCGTGGAGTGTTACTTCCATCGAACTTCACGGTGCAGATATGGGGAGTCATGCAGATATCGTCACACTCCAAGGATGAAATTTCGGGACGAAATGTCTTTAAGAAGGGGGCAATGTAACGAACCTAGGCCGGACCTGTCGCCTCACATGTTGCCATCGACAGCGATGAGATCATCCCCGGAGATATTCGAGAACCATCCAGTCGCTTTTCCGCGGAGAGCAACGGTCGATATTGGAAACGATTGGAACATGCTGGATCGCCAACTGCCGGAATTCGAAAGATCGGGAATTCTGTGACGGAGATAAATAGACAGCCCTCAAGTCTCACGGACAGTCTGAACGAGCCCATACGATCGAGCTATTCAGTAGCGTAGTAATATAAATTAAGTTGTAGATTAAGTGTTAAATAAATTAGTAGAACCAAGTTAAGTTTATTTACGTTACAATAATTTTGAAAATTTGGTGTCTTGGGTAATTAGTTCTGCTCCATCGATCTAAAATATTTTCTGCGCTGCCGCTCATATTGAAAAGTAGCTAAAACTTTGATATTTTAAATGAGACACCCTGTATATTATTGAATTTTTCTTTACTATTGCTTTACGATCATTTTTGTATAATACTTCTCTATACCTATCTCAAGCGGTTTTCGAGAAATTCATTGATTTCCTCATTTTTTGTGCAAAACATAGCTTTAATTAAATGTTTATAACTGCGGTATTTAGACTCGAACAAAACTGAAACTCTGGGTGTGTTTACCAATGTTCTGTGATTTAGGTATGTTTAAGGGAATTCGTTCTCCATTATACAGGGTAGTTCAAAATTTGTGATTTTTCGGATAGATAAAAAATGGTAAAAAGTATTTTTTTAAATGGAACATATTATTCTATAAAAATCGGATTATTTTGCCATATTTTGTATTAAATGTCATGGAATATGTCATTATGAAAATTCGACAATTAGTGCATCAATAATAAAACGTTTGCGCGTTCATTACCAAAAATTTTATCAGAAAAGAATCAAAATGGAAGGCAATAACTATTCAAACGAAGTTTTGATGAAATTGTTTATCTTCATGGTCAATGTGATCAAATTATAGCGAGAACATGCAGAAGGTTCTGTGGTGTATGAAGTGTATGAATGATAAGATGACGAACTGATTGTACAAAGAATGATTAATATGCAGGTATTCCAAACTCAATGGCCTATTGGACGTTTCTGGAGATCTGAGATATAAATACTGCAAGTGTTGCCACATGTACTTTAACTAATATCATCTTTCGAATTTCATTCTGTTTTTGGATTCTACTGACAAATACAAATAACTTTTACTGAACATGTCGTATACCTATCTCTGCCTTTTATAAAGTCTCAAAGTGCAGCAGAACCCGCAATTTCCTTTTTCAGAAAAAACCTTGAGACCTGAAAACTTTTGAAGGTACAGCTGGACCTTGAATTTTTCTCTAACACTCAGATGCAATTCAGTTTTGTCATAGATTCATTAAAAAAATATCTGAGGAAATTTTGGAAATAGATACGAGTCATACTCGAAAAAAAAGCAAAAAATGCAATAATATACATAGTGTTTCATTTAAAAAAATCAAAATTATTGCTACTTTTCAATATAAGCGTTAACGCCGCAGCTCTGAAAATATTTTAGATCGATAGAGCTGAACTAATTACCCAAAAAACCAAATTTTCAAAATTATCCTGTGGCCCGTTTTCCAGAAACGTCTAATAGGCCATCGAATGTGGGACACCCTGTATATTAACCATTCGTGGTATTATAAACCTTTCTTCTAGTGAAAACTCACTATACCTTGGATAATAATAATAGTACTATTTATATAATTCCCGTTACAGGTAAAGTTGAAAGTATTCAATATTTTCCAGTTCATTACAAATATACTATCAGAACCAAAACGATTCCAATCTCTTGAACGATAACATTCTTGACAAGGGTGATACTATTCAATTTCCCATAGAAACCCACATAAACTTGCGTCAATTTATTTTTACATTGAATTTGTAATTCAATGTACTTTGGAGAAACACAAATAATACAACGTTGAATGTAAATACAGGAGTCTGGCACAAGTTGCCAACTTAAAAAAACCTTAAAAAACTTCTGCATCTCCAATTGTAATAATTTCATCAGGGTTGTGTAGAGAATCACAAACTGAATCATGAATCATTTATTTTCAGTCCCAAAGTGTTTATATTTTTGTATATAAAAAAGTTATATTAATAGGGAATTTTGTGTCTATATATGAAGTGTTGGTGCTTGTCCCAATCCGGATTCGTGTATTATCGTTTGTCATATGTCACGCTGCCATTTGAACCTTAACGCAGAAGAACGCCACTTCTTTATCTTGTTGTTTGACTTCCGTGTTGTGTTTCCTCTTATTCAATATTTTTTTCACAAAATGTTTTGTGCTACCAACACATTTAATATAAGAAATATATAAGCGCTTCAATGACCAAAAGTAATTGAATTGGTACATCTAATTGGCGATTTTCCATACAACCAAAGTAAAACAATTGCCATTGGAGAGCCAGAACTTTTGAAGGTTTTTTAAAGTTGGCAACTTGTGCAAGTATCCCCTATTGATAAACTCTAGTAGTAGTAAAAAATATATATTTTTATTTAGAAGAAAAACGGTTTACATATTTTTAAATTTTTTCTTCCCAATTCTTTTTTTCTTGCATATTCATAATATTTTTAAGATCCGACACAAAACAGAGATTTTGATCCTCCTCCCAATTCTTCTTATCTTCGTGTTGACTCTTTTGAAAGGATTAAATTCTCTTATCTTGTTCACTTTCTTGAAATTATTCCATTTCCTCCTTTTTCTTTATCATTCTTTCCCAAAAAGTTTCACACACAGGTGAATTCAGTACTCCTGAGGGGTCGTCTTCGAATCTACTTATCACTTCGATAGGTCTCATCTGCATACACCAACTACAAAAACCAAAATGAGTCTGCTCACGAAAAAGTTGACTTGTAAGTATTGAAGCTTAATAGCTCTACAAATACATACAATTTTTTTTCTATACTACTACTACTGAGTACATATTATTCTGTACTCGACAACAACAATTCAAATATATATCTTAGATTTCTCCACTTCATCCACATTTGAAATGTGAACGATTCTATACACAATGAACGATTCTATACCCTTGAGTAATAACATTCTCACCAAAAGTGAAACTTTTCATTTTTCTCCATAGGTTCCCTCCCCACAATGAATAATTTTAACTTTGAACTTGTAAATAAATAAATAAGACAGTATTTGTGATTCCTAGCTCCATTACAACCCAACACTTCTTCTGAAGAAGACGCTGTGTTAGCATCACCACCACTACAACCACAAATGAATTTTTCGTTTTATGTTTGTGAAGGTGAGAAAAAATTAGTTTATAAAAAATAGTATGTATTAGATAATGGAGGTAGAGGTGCTGCCTTCAAATTCCCCATGTCTGTTAAGATAGAAAGCATCGCACATTATAATGATGATGATGGATAAGTGTTGATGAATAATAATGCATCTTACAAATTTCAACAACTAGCAAATAAGTCCATCACCAAGGGAGATGAAATCATATTGTAACGAACCTAGGCCGGACCTGTCGCCTCACGCGTTGCCATCGACAACGATGAGGTCATCCCCGGAGATATTCGAGAACAATCCAGTCACGCCGCGACAGATAACAACGGTCGATATTGGAAATAACTGGAACATGCTGGGCACCAACCGCCAGAATTGGAAACATCGAGAATGCTGTATCGGAGATAAATAGACAGCCCTCAAGAGGGAGTAGGGAGTCTGAACGAGCCCATACGATCGAGCTATACAGTGGCGTAATATAAATTAAGTTGTAGATTTAAGTGTGACATAAATTATTAAAACCAAGTTAAGTTTATTTTCGTTACAATTGGTGTCGGAAGCGAGATTTTGAAAATAAACAAGTGATCGTGGAGTGGATAGTCAGAAAAATAAATTGATAGACCTTTTTGTACGCCCAAAATAGACAGTGGCCCGGTTTTCGCGAAGTGGACAATTGTGCGTGGGAATATAAACTGATACACTGTTCGCGTGAAACAGAAAATAGACAGTGGCCCGGTTTTCGCGAAGTGGACAATTGTGCGTGGGAATATAAACTGATACACTCTTCGCGTGAAACAGACAATAGACTGGTGGCCCGTGGAAAAGAATTCGCGAAGTGAATTTTTAACAAACTGATAAACTTTTCGTGTGAAACAGACTGATACCTCGTCAAAGACAAAATGTGTTCAAGAAAAGTGCGCCTTGCGGACTTGAAGGTAGCGGAATTGAAACAGGAATTGGAGGAAAGGGAACTGGAAACAACGGTAAAAGCAAGTACTCCAGGAAAGACTTGCAGAAGGACTTATACAAGAAGGTGAGGACTCCGAAACATTTTTATTCGAAGTTCCCGGAGGTGATTTGAGTCCGATAATAGAAAAACTTGAAGACAATTCTAGAAATCTGGAAGGGAAGCTTGAAGAAAATTCTAGAAATCTGGAAGAGAAACTTCTAGAAAATTCAAGAAGTCTGGAAGAAAATGCTAGAAATCTGGAAGAGAAGCTTCAAGAAAATTCTAGAAATCTGGAAGAGAAGCTTCTAGAAAATTCAAGAAGCCTGGAAGAGAATGCTAGAAATCTAGAAGAGAAGCTTGAAGAAAATTCTAGATATCTGGAAGAGAAGCTTCAAGAAAATTCTAGAAATCTGGAAGAGAAGCTTCTAGAAAATTCAAGAAGCCTGGAAGAGAAGTTCCTGGAAAACACAGAAGGCCTAAAAAAAGAATTGTGTGGTATGGCTAATTTTCTAGAAGAAAGAATGGGAACCGTTGAGACAGAGATAGATAAAATTAGGGAGCAAATGAACACGGAGGTAGATAAAATCAAAGATAGGGTCGAGGCAGAAATGGACAAAATAAAGGAAACGATCAGTAAGCTGGAAAAACGAATTAATAGTGCGCCCTCCACAGAGATGGTTAACGAAAATGCAATGCTGTTCAAGAGTTCAAGAGGGAACAAAAGATGTCAAGGTCATTTCAGAAATAGGGAAGCTTTCCATGAAGCCGCCTCAGTTCGACGGAAAAACTCCATGGGCAAATTACCGCCGGCAGTTTGAAGCAGCGGCCAAAGCAAACGGATGGAATGCAGGGGAAAGAGCTGTAGCACTAACACTTGCATTACGTGGAGAAGCGACGAATATTCTACAAACTCTCACCGCCCAAGAACAGGAGGACTATGATCAGCTGATTAAACATCTAGAATTACGATATGGTCAGGCCCATTTGGAACACGTATACCACTCCCAGCTGAAAAATCGCTGTCAGAAATCGGGCGAATCCTTACAAGAATTTGAAACTGACATTGCACGCTTGGTTCGCCTCGCATATCCAGCCATACCGGAAAATGTAATGGAGCGATTAGCGGTTCAGGCATTCTTGGATGGACTCCGTGACCAAGAAACCAGACAAGCGTTGATATTAGCTCGTCCAACACATCTCGTAGACGCACTGGCACGCGCTTTGGAATTCGAAGCAGCAAAATAATGCTGCGAAAGCCAAAATAAAGTTCGAACGATTGAGGAAGACTCACAGGAGCCTGCTAACTTGGAAGCTGCCATAAGAAAAGTGATTAAGGAAGTGTTGCCTGAGAAAAGACAGATAAGATGCTGGAATTGGCAAAATTGGACATGTGCGTAGCAAATGTCCAACATTCATCGACTCCGATGCAGGAAAACTAAAGAAGGTCGACGAGAAGGGGCAATCGTCGGCATGTGTCCGGCAAGCCCCGGTTAACAACGCATATGTCGCTATCCCTCAACGACAGAACAAAGGTGTCTTCGTAGACGGTCTCATCAATAACGAGCCTTGAACCATGCTGCTAGATACAGGTGCGACTAGGACAATTCTCGGGCCTTCCTTTGCCAGAACACCGGAACGGATTGAACCGACAACTTGGAAGCTACGCACAGCAACAGGGAGCCAGCTACTGTATATGGCGAGCTACCGATTGAAATAATTTTGGGCAGCACTAAAGTGAAACATCAGGCACTTGTAGCGGACATCGAAGACGATGCAATCATTGGAATGGACATCATGAATTCCAGAGGGTTTGAATTGGATTTCAAAGACGGCGTCCTACGTGTCAACGGAGAAGAGCTGGTGCTTCATGGGAGAAGTGAGGAGTTGATCCGTGTGCTGTTGGCTGAAGATGTAAGCGTACCTGAGAGGGCTGAAACCATTCTGGGGGCTCGCCTGGACGGGAGTGCGAGCAGTGGAGACGTGGTGATGTTCGAGCCCAAACTTCATGATGAGAAAATTGGATGAGGGATTGCACTAGGGAAGACCTTGTTGCGTGCTGACAAATTTGTGCCGGTAAGGGTCATGAATGTCAATTATTTCCCCGTGACCTTGAAGAAAGGAACAATTTTGGGGCACTGCTCGTCAGTTTCATCTGTGATCCGGGGCGTACGAGGTACGATTAGCCAACCCAACAACTTGCCCACAGAACTAGAAAAATTAGTTGCCATCTCTTCCAAAGACATAAAACCAGCTCAACAGCCCAAACTAAGAGATTTAGTCAAAAAGTACCAAGACATCTTCGATACCGGACAAGGAAAAGGGGGTCGAACTAATGTGGTCCAGCACAAAATTGATACTGGAGGTGCTCGGCCGATCCGGCAATCAGCAAGAAGACTTCCTCTTGCCAAGAAGGAAGAGGCTGACAAAATAGTCAGCGATATGGGAAAAGAAGGAGTTATCGAACCATCTGACAGTCCCTGGTCCTCTCCAGTCGTACTGGTGAAGAAAAAGGATGGATCGACACGCTTTTGTGTAGACTATCGCCAACTTAATAATGTCACGAAGAAGGACAGTTACCCTCTCCCGAGAATAGATGACACCCTAGACACGTTGGCTGGTTCCACGATTTTCTCGACCCTTGATCTGAAGAGTGGATATTGGCAAGTAGAACTGGCTCAGGAAGATCGAGAAAAGACTGCTTTTACCATCGGCTCAGGATTGTGGCAGTTCATCGTTATGCCATTCGGGCTCTGTAATGCTCCCGCCATATTCGAAAGATTGATGGAGACAGTGCTGAAGGGACTCTCATGGAACACGTGTCTAGTGTATCTCGACGACATAATTGTGGTCGGCAGATCGTTCGAGGACCACGTGAAAAACTTGGAGGAAGTATTCCTGCGACTGAGAAACTCCGGATTGAAGCTGAGCCCTAAGAAATGCCATCTGTTCCAAAAGAAGTACGATACCTCGGCCACGTTGTCTCTGGGAAGGAGTAGCAGTGGATGACCAGAAGATCAAAGCTGTTAAGGATTGGCCCATCCCAAAAGACATTCACCAACTTCGAAGTTTCCTTGGTTTATGCACATACTATCGCCGATATGTGCTGGGATTCGCCAACATCGCTAAACCACTGACCAGGCTCACGGAGGGCCAAACAAAGTTCCAGTGGTCCGAAGAATGTCAAGACTCATTCAGGAAGCTGAAAGAAGCTTTGATCAACGCACCTGTACTGAGCTATCCCCTACCCAAAGGGAAATTCATTTTGGATACGGACGCCAGCAACGTGGGACTTGGAGCTGTCCTATCTCAGATCCAGGAGGGACAGGAGAAGGTCATTGGTTATTTCAGCAAGACGCTTAGCAAACCAGAGCGCAATTACTGTGTCACCAGGCGAGAGCTGTTAGCTGTTGTAAAGGGAGTGGAGCACTTCTACAAGTACGTGTATGGAAGAAGATTCCTGTTGAGAACTGACCATGCAGCTCTCAAATGGCTCTTACAGTTCAAAAATCCTGAGGGTCAAGTAGCACGTTGGATCGAGAGACTCCAAGAATTCGATTTCGAGATCGAACATCGAGCCGGAACTAGCCATAAGAATGCAGATGCCTTGTCGCGGAGACCATGTCCAGATGATTGCTCACATTGCCGACGAGCAGAAGAGAAAGAAGCAACACTTTGTAGAACCGCGGCAATGGATGACAACTGGAATGACAGCAAGATCCAGAAAGACCCCGACCTTGGCTTAGTTGTCAGCTGGAAGAAGGGCAATCGAAGACCATCATGGCAGGAAGTCGCAGGTTACTCGCCGGCTGTTAAGTCCTATTGGGCACAATGGAACTCTCTTATTCTGGACAATGGGATCCTGAAACGTGTGTTGGAGGCCGAATTGGTGGGGAAGACAGACGCCAAATAATTGTTCCCAGGAACAGAAGAGAGGAAGTGCTGCGGGAAATCCATGATGGAGTCGCTGGAGGACATCTGGAGTGACGAAGACCTGCAGAAAGTGAAGGCAACGGTTTTACTGGACCAATTGTCAAGCTGACGTCCAGGACTGATGCAGAAAGTGCGCTGTATGCGCTGCTAGCAATGGACCTCGAATACGACCCAAGGCCCCGATGCGTCAGTACAACGTAGGCAGCCCGTTCGAGAGAATCGCCATTGACATCGCCGGCCCGTTTCCCGTATCCGACCACGGGAATAAATACATCCTTGTGGCAATGGACTACTTCAGTAAGTGGGCGGAAGCCTATGCCCTGCCCAACCAGGAAGCCATCACCGTCGCCGACGTCTTGGTGAAAGAGTGGATATGTCGATTCGGTATTCCAATGGAGCTGCACTCGGATCAAGGCAGAAATTTCGAATCCAACCTTTTCCAAGAAATATGTCTACTGCTGAACATCCGCAAGACAAGAACCACGGCCCTACATCCGCAGTCCGATGGAATGGTGGAACGGATGAACAGGACGATCAACCGCCACTTGTCCAAGGTTGTCTCTGACCATCAAAGAGACTGGGACCAGTATCTTCATTTGTTCCTGATGGCCTATCGATCCGCAGTACACGAGTCAACCGGTCAAACTCCTGCTAGTATTATAATGGGCCGAGAACTGCGACTGCCTTGTGACCTGAAGTTTGGGATACCGCCAGGACAAGACACTGCGGGAGAGGACTACGTCAGCAAACTTCGGCAGAGAATGGACGACATCCACGAACGAGGCCGGCGTACAACCCCAAACGCGGACTATCACAAGTTGCGGAACTCGTGGGAAGGCCCGTATAAAATCGTGAAAAGGATAAACGACCTTGTGTACCGAATCCATAAGCCACCCCGAGGAAAACCAAGGGTCGTCCATTTCAACAGGTTGGCCCCTTACGCTGGAAACCATGACCAAGTTCGCACCCTCAAGCCACCGGAGGATGATATGACGTTCGAGAAGTTTATGTCCTTGTATTCAAACGGGCAGAAAGTTCTACATGGGTTACTAGAGAGGAGTCACGAGACCTTTTCGAGGTGCCTGCTGACTACGCACTAGCGCACTGTGTGGCAGAAGATCTTCGAATGTCCAGGGGCATCGCCGTAGTGTTCTCCAAGAAATTTGGTCAACTCCAAACACTGCGGGAGCAGAATCCAGAAGTTGGTGGGGTGCTACAGTTGAAGAAAGGCCAGAGAAACATCTACTACCTAGTTACCAAGAGGCATTCCCAAGATAAACCGTCCTATGAAGATGTCTGGAAGAGTCTCACCAAACTAAAAGATACTATGGTGGACCAGAATCTGGTGGATCTAGCAATTCCAAAATTGTCCTGTGGTATTGATGGGTTGGACTGGAGAGTCATAAGAAGTATGCTGGAGGCGATATTCAGATCCAGCGGCGTCAAGATTTTGGTTTGCTGTAACCCTCTTCCACGACCGATCATGAAGACCGTGGAGTGTTACTTCCATCGAACTTCACGGTGCAGATATGGGGAGTCATGCAGATATCGTCACACTCCAAGGATGAAATTTCGGGACGAAATGTCTTTAAGAAGGGGGCAATGTAACGAACCTAGGCCGGACCTGTCGCCTCACGCGTTGCCATCGACAACGATGAGGTCATCCCCGGAGATATTCGAGAACAATCCAGTCACGCCGCGACAGATAACAACGGTCGATATTGGAAATAACTGGAACATGCTGGGCACCAACCGCCAGAATTGGAAACATCGAGAATGCTGTATCGGAGATAAATAGACAGCCCTCAAGAGGGAGTAGGGAGTCTGAACGAGCCCATACGATCGAGCTATACAGTGGCGTAATATAAATTAAGTTGTAGATTTAAGTGTGAAATAAATTATTAAAACCAAGTTAAGTTTATTTTTGTTACAATATTTAAACTAGGAACGACTCCAACGATTTGTATTATTACAGTGCCCATTAGTTAAAAATTAGTATAGCACAAATTGTAGCAGAACTTCATAAGCTAGTTAGAGTTCATTACAAAAGGCGACATGTTTTAGTTGAAGATTTACATGACTTGATACAGGCTGATTCAGCAATCATGAATAAATTTGCAGATGAAAACAGAGGATATAATTACATTCTTGTAATCATCAACGCCTTCAGTAAATATGTTTGGGCAGTACCGGTTAAAAAAAAGACTGGTAAAGAAATCACCGCTGCTATGGAAACTGTATCAACTCAAATAACTATTCCACCAAAAAACTTACAAACTGATATGGGAAAAGAATTTTACAACAAAAACTTTCAAGATTTGTTGCAGGAATAAGGTATAACTCGTTATAGTACTTTTTCAAATTTAAAGCCTAGCATTGCAGAAAGACTCCAAAATCATCATTATGGAAACAATTTAGCCATCAAGGATCCTATAAATGGCTCAATATTCTTCTTAAAATTGTTAAAAATCCTAAACACTAAACATTCTACAACTCGTGCGATAACAAGTGGAATAAATGATAAAAATGCAAAATTTGTAACTTCAGTGCCGCATTTTGAAAAATCCTACAAACCTAATTGAACCACTGAAGTGTTTAAAATCAAACGAGTTAAAATAACTAAGCCTACCACATATATTTTGGAGGATAGTAAAAAATAAGAAATTTATGGAGGATTTTATACTGAAGAGTTACAAAAAGCCAAGCACCCCGATATACATTTGGTGGAAAAAATATTACCTCGAAGTGGTAAGAAATAGTTAGGGTTTGATCCATCACATAGTTCTTGAATAAATAAAAATGATGAAGTTTAGATGTAAATGTTTCGCAAAAGTATTAAATAATAAAGAATAATTAGCAATATGAGTATTTTATTTATTCACACACCTTATTTCTATGATCTATAATTAAAATGTGATTTACTCGTGTGGCTGATTCCTTAATGCGACGCTCAAATCGTGCTCGATCACTAGCAGCTGCTTCCCAGGGGCTTTGTCTCGCAGCTTGATAAGCATAACTCCATAAGTAGAGTAAATAAATCTCTACTTTACCAAATCTCATTTTTTTCATATCTATTCTTCTTCCTTTTGAAGTTCTGAATAATGATACGTTACTTTCAATCCAAGAGTATATATTACAGGATTTTTTTTTACTGTTTCCAGCACCCTCAATGACTTGTTGATTGTATTGTCCTTCTTTACTTCAAATTATAGAATATTCATGACCATCAAATCGTAATGATTTCAATAATCCATTCTATATTAAAAGGAATTTTTTAATTAAACGAATACTGGAATCACCACTGTAAATTATAATACCATTAGAAGCTGGTTGGCACTGCTTAAATTCCACTGCAAATCTTCCAACATCTATTGTTATCACATTTTCTGTTGAAACCAGCAAATTATTAATTTCTTCTTTGTTTTTCACTAAATCATTCCATTCCTTTTCAGTGAACACTAAAGTATTACTCTCATTGCCTGATATGACAACACATACAGCACTGATATACAGACACATACTTTGATTTATTATTAGGGTTTAAGTAAAACCAACGTTCCCCTAAAACTAAAAATATATCTTCTTTGTCTTAGAATAAATTCATTTCGACTGGCACTCCAATTTTCGTTGTTTTGTTTATATCAGTAGAGAGAGAGAGAGAGAGAGAGAGAGGTGTGGTATCCCAAGGTTTAATCAAACAATCACTTCAATTATATTTATTAAAAAAAAATCTCAATACATACTTTGACTTACAATTAACGTTTATAAGAAAAAATCGTGAATTAATTATTACAAAACCAATCAAGAACTAATTCTTGAATGAAAGACATACTTTACCTTTGTCATAACTATTTTCAGAAGAATCGTGAAAAATATAATAATTTATAAAATCCATGTCATACATTATATAAAAAACATTATATGTATTGTTTCTTCATACTTCAGTTATTTCTTCTATTCGAATTCATATTTTGCCATTCCTGTTGACCACCTTCAGAATTATCAGGAAATAATATTTTTAATTTATAGTTGAAATGTGTTAGGTTTGTTTCTGGAATCCTTATTTTAAATAGACAGTTGACGATATGATTTGCTTTTGCTGAGCTTAAAATTTTCCAAGAAGTTCGGTTACATTCCTCTTTCATATCGAAACATATTGAGCATTGTTTTATTTTAATAAAGGCATTTTTTTCTTCAATAAAGAAAATATTTGTCTTTTTTTTCTGAATGTACTGTATAATTTCAACTATTTTATCATCGAGAATAACATTTTCTATTGTGAATTATTTGGAAGTATGTCAGACGAATCAAAACCTCTTTGCCCTCGTGGTATTAGAAAAATCAAATTCTTCAATAATTGGAATTCAATATCGTTCACATATCAATTGAGCTATTGTCCCGAAAAATCGTAGAACGGTGGCGAGGGTGGAGGACTACTATGACGTGCCTCACCTCCGAATTACACTATGCGTTCTGGTAAACGCGGGGCTGTTTGAGTAGTTGGGCCGAGCCGGTCTGTAAGGGCGCGACTCGACTCGCGTAGTCACTGGCCTGCTGTAGGCGACAAAAGCCTCTGTCGGGACCTGTAATGAGTCCGACACGAAGTTTCAGATCCTATCATCCTCAGATCCGTATCAGGGATTTCGGTGGGTGACTGAGGACAGGTCTACTCGGGGAGTCGTACCCAGTTGGTCTCTTGTTGAGAGATTATTTGTATATTAGTTGAGGGTTGGCTGGCGTATTTGGCATAAATGAAATGGTCCCCTGATCCCACCCACTATGCCTGTCCCGCCCCCCGGTGGAGACTACCTTCGATCGTTGAACATATATTCAGGAGAACATTCCCGCAAAAGAGTAGAAATTATCCCCGGAATAACAAATATTTCTTCTATTTTGTTCCGCACTGGAGAACGCAGTGCGTTCCGCCAGAGACAAGTCCTGTCTCGTCTCACGCCGATTTGCAAAATACCCAGCCTGCCTCTGTTCCAGATTTTCTAAAATTTGGTAACCTCCATTCCGAAAGAGTTATCTTGGTTATAGTACTCTGTACTTGTGCTCGCTGGGGACACGGTACTTTCAAATTGCTCGAAATTTGGTTAATTGGTGAATGGACCTGTGCGCATACGCTTTGTGGTATTTCAAAAGTTCGCAGACATTCAAAACCACGCTCCTCGGTCTGGGTTTGGCGGTTCGATAAGCTAGCCGCCGAAAGGGCACTTATGTCACTTTGAAGATTGTGATTCAAAGAATCATGTGAGGTAGCAAAATAAGTGAGCGCTTGCTCCAGGCTAGGAAGCGGCAAAGGTGTATAGTTGAGTATATTCCTGGTGGGAATAACTCCGTGGGTGGGTTTGTCCATACTCTCCCATTCGTTCCTATTTTACTCAGTGTAAGTCTGAAAAGCTTTAGTTGTCCAGGTGTGAATATTCTATGCCAGTCTTCTTCATTTAAAATAAACAAAGAATTTGGGATCACAAAACCATGACAAGTGGTTAGCTATATTATAGCATTATATAAGATGGTAAAAAGATGCTTCACGGTAAAGCCTTTTTACCGTCATGTGTAATATTCTATTTTATTCTTGAGCGGAAATACTCAACGAAAATTGATAAAAAATAAGCAGTTTGAATTATTATTGGGAGTCAAATTAGCTTAATTGCTGTTTTGGTTGAAATTGCCCTAAAAAATGTGCGATTTTAATAAAGGAAAAGAAAATGTTGATGAAGATGCTTTGCCAGAAGATGTATAAATTGAAGCTGCAGATGCGGTGAATAGTTCATTGTCGCAGAAATCGCACCTGTCATATTAGCTATGTTATTAGTTTTGAAATAAATGAGCTTTGAGTGTGTAAAATTGACATCTGAGTGGGTAAAAATTATTTGATTTCACTATTTTAACTAAACTGTTACTTTGATGGGTTTTGAGTCGATAAAATGATAGTTTACCATCTGCGAAAGAATAAACAAAATTACTCTCACTATGTTGAATTTGTTTACCATTAAAAAAACGATTTCTATGTTCCGATATTCATTTGTAAAATCTTCTGCCTGTTGGTGTATGTAAAATATTATTCATTGATTTATACACATTCGATTTTCTATATTTTTTGTTATTATCTATATTATTTTTAATAAATTCACATAATTTATTAGCTGCTTTGTATGCAATTTTGATGTCATTTTTGATGTGATACATTTTTTCAGTAGGTCGATCAAAATAAGTCGGTGATTTTAAAATTGTTTTTCATTTTTTCAGTAGAAGATAGACATAAGACCTTTTTGAGTTTTCCCAAGGAAATATTATCCATCAGTCTTGAACTGTTGTTAATTTCGGTTTGTTTGATCATATTCAATTCTTTATTGAAAATTTCCTCTGAAAGAGCTATATTGAGTAATCTGTGTCATACTATTATACACAGTTACTTTGTGTTCATATAGATGTGTTGAGGTACTGTGTATTGTGATATTTATGAGGGTTATTATTCATTTTTTATGGACTAGTCTCAAAATTTTATCGAATCATAAGTTTGTTTCTTTTGTAAATTTAATTTAGTCCACAAATCTATACCAGTATAAGAAATATTTCCTATTCCTTTATTATTTGAATTCATTGAAGCAGCACACAACAATCAGTTCCAGGATATATTGGTAAATTCAGTTCATATTTTTCTTGTAACTTTTGTGGTACAAATCGCCCTCCTAAGTAATGATACTTTCCAGTAAATTTTTTGGCACACATTTTAGGAGCAGTTAGGGAAATAAGCATTTCTGGTGATATTCCTTCTTCAACTTTTCCCAATTCTACATCCCATCCACTGGGTATGTCAATACTAAAAAAAAGATATTATCAAATGATACATAAACATTAATAATTTAGATATTTTCTTTTCAAGGCTAAATATGGAAATTATACACAACACACAACAATAGTTGAAAAAGTTTTTCACTTTAGTTTAGGTGACTTGTTGAAGTTTGGGACGTTTGGGTGGAAATAAGCTGGTGTTGGTTGTAATGGGGATTGAAAATTGTAAAAAAAATATCCTTGATAATATCACCAATATAAAGTTGGCTGCCAGAGCTAGCTGCTAAATGTTCCCAACCGACCACCAGTGGCATGCTTTCCCTCTTTTCGGGAATTGTAATTCTATAAATATTAATGCAATTTGTAGTATAAAAAACTGGTTGATGATAAATAGAGAGATTGTTTATCTGAATGATCAGAAAGAATCGTCAATTTTGCAATCAACTTTTTATCTCTAGAATCAAGTTATAATAAAATAATTCCACATTTTTCCTTGGAAGTCAATTGCAAAAGTGTGTTCTTTATATACCACCAAGGGTTTCAGAGGTAAAAAATAATATGTCATTTCGTTTTGGCACTCGTTTTCATATGGTAACATTCGACAAGGAATTGTTTTGTTTGAGGTGAAAAGGTTACTTTTTTGTACTTTGTGAAATACTTAATTATCGAGCGCTTTCGACCTACATTCAGTGCTTGGTCAACAGATTTAGGCAAATAATGTCAAAGGGTATATCCTCCTATGAGATATGGAAATGAAAATCTTGACAATATCACGAAAACGGCTAATGAAGTTTCCATTGAAACTGATGGACGAAAAAATCCAAAAATATTCTATGAGAATCTATAAAAGTAGCAAGATTTCCAGTATCAGAACAGTTTGAAATAGAACTCAAAAAGAATTGGAGTATATAAATTCACAAACAAAAATACCAATGCTCATATTTTTAGGATGATATGGTGGAAGGGCTGAGAATAAAACATCGTGCAATCACAAAAAAGCCTGAAAGCTAAAGCCCAAGAATCAGTCAACGCCCTCTTAACATTCACTTATGGACAAAATAATCGACACCCTGGAAAATTCGTCATTCCAGATTTGACCGACTCCTTGAAAGAGATTCCCGATATGAAAGGAGAAAAATTAGATACTATTTTGTAATCCTGGGATAAAATTCAAAATTTGTCTCTAACTGAATGTGTCATTTCCAAAGTCGGTTATAATCGTTTGTAGCATATATATATTGGATAATTAAATGATCGCCTGAAAGCTGGTCATCAACAGAACGCTGTTCCTGAAAAGTTGGGTACCTATATATCACCAGAACAACCGTACGAAAATCATCGGTAGTTTGGTGACATTGACAAAGAATCGTTCCATATATAAGATTTTTTTCGGGCCATTCTGTCGACCCATTACATACCATTCTGCCGGCATCGCTTATCTGTCGGTTAAACAACTTTAGAAACGGAACATACCTCTGTTCAAAATCTGGAATGTAAGGAATATTTGTCGAATCCCCAGGTTCTATGCGATGTGGTAAAAATAGTTTTACTAAGAATCATCCCCGTCGAATTAAGTGGTCTGGGCCTCATGAAATTTACAAATAAAATGTTTGAACTCTATATGACCTTAAAGAATTACGATTCAAAGAAGGTCAATCTGAAAATACGCAGACAAAGTAAAGAAGATATACTTTGAATAACAATAGAACTGTTGAAAATTTGTCTCGCCCAATGCAATCCGTTAATATGAAAAGTATTCAGAAGAATCTGTCAAAAATGAAAATATCTTTGGTCAATACACAACCATTGGTCAGGAAAAAAATCAATCTAATCATTGTCAGAGAAGTACACGAAGAAGGAAAAATTACCGTTTTGTCATAAACTAAATTAGGATGGGTTCTACATGAAAAAATTGGCGAGAACTACAATAAAAATATCCCCAAGTTTAAGGTGGAACAAGCATAAGCCTAAGACTGCATGACTAGTGGGTGGACTAGTTGAGATTATGCGAACTCCGGGGTATTTGCCTTCTCCAGCTTCTCGTGGGACCTATTATGGTTAAAAACACGGTAAACAGGGCGAGGAAAACTCCCCAAAAACCATGGGAGGATGCAGAACTGAGGGTTGTTGGAGAGACAGCAGTGCCAGTATTAAGGATTTATATTAACTTTGGTTATCTGCATATGTAATTAACCGAATTGGGGATTTCCCCGTTTATAACTAAATAAATAAATAACGAAACCTTGGTGAAAATTCTACCCAGACGAGCAAAAAGCTCAAGGCTCTTCAAATAAACCTCGAACATTCAAAAGCAGCAAGGAGTGTGCTCAGAAGGAGGTTTAATGGAGAAAACCCTAGTAAAGGGTTGCTTCAAGAACCCTGGATCAATATAGGACGAATACAAGGACTCGCAATTAAATGATGTAAGTAACACTCATAAAAAACCTCGTGCAGCCATATTGCTCGTACCCAACATTAAATTTTCTCCTGTTCCAGAGTTCATCACTGGACATTTGGCAACCGGCATTGTGGAAGTGCCAACTGAAACAGGCAAGAAGCAGATTGTTATGGCCTCGGCCCACTTCCCAGGGGACTCGCCGTCAAACCCACCACCAGAGGAAGTCCAAAGCCTCATCAGCTGGTGTCAAAGAGGAAACAGGCATTTCATTCTGTGCCTCGACGCGATCGCGCACGTACATTAACGCACGAGGTGAGTACCTTTTAGAATATTTATCTGTGTCAATAAAGGTAAGCAACCCACCTTTATAAATGCGATCAGAAAAGAGGCTCTTGACCTAACCCTTGCTGATCCATTTATGACAAACTACATTCACAACTCGAGAGGCAGTTGGAGGACCAACATATATCCATCGATTCAGCTGAGGAACTAGATACAGCCTCGAAGCAGCATCAAAATGCTATAATGAAAGCATATGAAATCAGCTGCCCAGAAAAATAAAGGCAGTCAATAGAGACGTGCCTTGGTGGAATAAACAGCTAGTCAAACTTAGGAAAAAGTTAGGAAACTCTCCAATAGAACTAAAAGTCTAGGACACTGGGAATACTACAAAGGAGCTCTTTCTGAGTACAACAAGGAACTCAGAAAATCCAAAAGAAGAACATGGAGGCAACTGTGTGAGGGGATTACGGAATTATCCCCAGCCTCCAGAAAGTTATTTCTAAAGAACATACCACGGCATCGGTCTGATCAAAAAGCTGAACGGTGGATATGCAGAAAACCAGAAGGAAAGCATAAGTGTTCTCATCCGGACACAGTTTTCTGGGTCTGAGGTTGTTGAAGAAGAACTGCAAAGTGTGATCAGTGGAAAGGGGTTGTCACCAACCCCAACAGAACCAGTAGGAGCCTAGCGGGGAAAATATTCACCACCCAAAAGATCAAATGGGCCATCAAGAGCTTCAAACCTCTAAAATCGGCCGGGAAGGACGGAATATTCCCCGCCTTATTACAAAATGGCCTTGAAATAATAGAGCTCTCTTTGAAAAGGCTGTTCAAGGCCAGCTTCATTTTCGGTCACATACCGAAAGCCTGGAGGGAAGCTGCAATGGTGTTCATACCAAAGACCTGGAGATGTCCAGCAGACGAACCAAAGTCTCACCTCCTTTCTCCTTAAAACAATGGAGAACATTATAGAAAGTTATTTAAGAAGTGAAAAACAGTTCGCCTATCAAGCAGGCAAATCAACGATTAATGCTCTACAATGCTTAGTTGAAAGCATTGAAAAGAAATATTTGGCCAAAGAAATTGATCTATGTGCATTTATAGATATAGAGGGTGCTTTCGATAACACCTCACATGACTCCATCATCAGATCGCTTGAGGAAAGTAATATAAACACCTCACTGATCAGATCTATACATGCAATGCTGAAAAGCAGAATGATTATAGCTGCTCTCGGAGAGGAAACGGCCAGAATGACAGCGGAAAAAAGTTGTCCCCAAGGTGGGGTTCTATCGCCTTTGCTGTGTCTCTGACCGTGGATAATCTGATAGTGAAGCTACATCAATCTGGAATTTTGACTAAAGGTTACGCCGATGACCTGGTAGTCACTATTAGGGGCAAACATGACGGGATAATATCAAATCGCATGCAGACAGCCCTAAATGTAATCAGAAGCTGATGCGCAAAGGAGGGACTAAATGTAAATCCTAGCAGAACAGTGCTGGTTCCATTCACAAAGAGGCGTAAGTATGAACTGAAAGCCCCAACACTGAATGGAACTCAGCTAACTTTTTCCAATGAAGTCAAATACCTGGGCGTCATAATCGACCAGAGACTAACAGACCAGTCATATTAAAAATATTATTTCCAAGGCTACAGCGGCAACCTGGACGGGCCGCAGAGTTTTTGGCAAGACATGGGGTTTGAAGCCGAAAATGATATACTGGTTATATAAACGATTATCAAACCCATGGTCACCTATGCCTCTTTAGTATGGTGGCCAAAAACCCAACAGAACTCAGTACAAATTAAGTTGCAGAAAGTGCAGCACTAGAGGCAATGTTCAATCTTCCACCACCGCACTTGTGTGTAATGAAAGAACCGGCAAAAAGTGCCTTCAGACTGCACCAGGCATTAAACTTGAAGGCTGGAAATCTGATTGGACATCTGAAGATTCTGGAAAATATTCCCCTAGAATCCAGGTACAAGTCATCAGATATGATGCCAGCTAGGCACGACTTTGAAGTGCATTATGAAGTGGTTATAAACAACAACCATATGTTCACAACGAACGGGCCTCAATTAGAAAGGAATGCATCAGTATGGTATACTGATGATTCCAAAATGGACGAAAGGGCTGGAGTGGTAGTAACGGGTCCTAATTTTAGGCTCTCAAAATCCCTAGGCAAAGCCTCAACAATTTTTCAAGCAGAACCCTAGGCTATAGAAATTTGCGCCCAAGAATGCCTTGAAAGGGGCTTCAGGGGGGTAGAGATCTATATCCTATCAGACAGCCAAGCTGCACTAAAAGCTCTAAAGTCACACACTTGTGAGTCTACACTGACTTGGGACTGCAAACTCTCCCTAAAACAACTGGCTATGAACAATCAGGTTACTCTGATGTGGGTGCCAGGTCACAAGGGAATCAAAGGCAATGAAGAAGCGGACAGCCTTGCCAAGGAAGGCGCAAACACTCAATTTTCTGGCCCGGAACCCTTCTGTGGTCTTCCTAAAGCCCACATCAACGAAGAGTTTCGGCGCTGGGAAGCTGACCAAATTAAAACCCACTGGAACAAAGTTCCAGGGCAAAGACAAGCGAAAAGGCTTCTGAGCCCATCGCCAAAGAAAGCTGAACAGCTTCTCGAGTTGGACAAGAAAGACTTGAAACTGGAACGGGACTGCTCACGACATTGTCCTCTGAGATATCACCTCAAAAAAATGCATAGATCAGACAGTGAACTGTGCCGTTACTGCGAGAACTTCGCTGAAACTGCAGAACACCTGCTTTGCGACTGCCAAGCGATGTTCTGCAAAGGGCTTAAGTTCCTCGAAGGGGTTTCACTAACGCCCTCAGACATAAGGAACTTAGCTCCCAGGAAACTGATACGCTTCGCAAGGAGTCTTGGAATACAAGGTCTTGAATAGATGAAGGGTAATGTACAAAAGACCTTTTAGCCTGCCTTTTTGGGAATGTTGAGCTACCTACCAGGCGCGTCCCAGGTGGCAGATAGGGAATGACCGGGGCCCTCACAGGCCTGGACCAGCGATAGCCATAAGTAGGGTGCGGGGGCCTAAAAACCCACTAAATATTTTGTGTCGCCGCGGACCAGCTCACGACTCAAACCGTAAACCGCCTGTGATGTAGCAACCCGCGGGGCACCTACTGTGTCCGGCGGTACGTGTCACAGGGAGCACGGGAGTCCAGGCTCAACTGCCTGGACGGCGTGTTGAGGACACTCCGAAATCCTCCCCTAATCCCAAGGTATTGTGCGCGCCGAAGGAATGAATGATTGAGGGGTACTCAACCACTAGCGACAACACTCTGGGAACCGGGCGCACCCAGTTTAATCTAGCCTTCCGCACGTGTGGGGGCTCCTCGTGCGGCGACTTCTCATCCCCCTTACTTGTGGGAACCTTATGGAAACAAAACAAAAACTGAAACCGAAAGGACGTAAGAGCCATTCAACCACCCGAAACCTAGATCCCCATACCCCGGTGAGCCCCCCAGTCCCCCAACACCGCTGGAGGGCTCCTTCTCGGGGTCCTCCAATACTCCCTCCTCTCCCATGTGGATGGGCTCCACCTTGGGGTCCTCCGCAACCCCAGCCACACCGGCGGGCTCCCTAATGGGGTCTCCCAACTTCATCGACCCCAATAGCGGTGGGCTCAAATCTAGGGTCCATCCCTCCTCTTCCCCGAGCGGGCTCCTCCAAGAGGTCCGCTACTCCCAATCCGCCGGACTCCAATTTGGGGAATCCGAAACAGCCCAAACCCGGCTCTGCGTCGATAGTCACAGCCACATTGGGGGGGCAGACAACATCTGAAAACCGAGCTCTGCAGGTGGTTGTCTCCCGGGAGGGCCAATCCAACGTGGCCTTCACTAAGGAAAGAAGAGTTTGCAGTGAATAATCTAGATGAGAAAATCGGGACTGGATTAAATGGAATGAACTCATTGTGACCATGTTGCATAAATACTTTTGCAACGATCTTAACAAGCTTCTAGAGTCTTCAATGCTTTTGTAGGAATATTATTGAAAAATTGTATTGCTTTATATAGTGATCTTTTCTTGAAAACCGTCCTCGAATGTATAGGATAGTTATAATAATTTTTGAAGCGAGTACTGTGATCATGGGTATTTCTATAATTGTGAAAATATTCTTTATGTTTGATTAAGAATGTAATTGATTGCATAATAAATACTGCCGGTGCCGTGAACATGTTGCTTGATCTGAAAATTCCTAGGCTAAGCCAATATTATTCTTATAACCTTTTTCTGACATTTGAAAATCTTAAACAGAAACTCGACAGACTAAGGGAGAGGGGTGAAATATCTCGGGGTGTGAAGGAAAATAATAGGAGAACAATGAAAGAGGAGCAGATCCATATTCTTTCAGACACCCTGGCAGCATTGAAGGCTTTAAGTAGTCTGGAAGTGACGTCCCAACTGGGATGGACTTGCAAAGAGGAACTGATAACACTTGCAGAACGAAACAGAGTTAAGCTGATTTGGGTGCCTGGACATGAGGGATTTGCAAGCAACGAAAAAGCCGACGAAGTCGCCAGAAGAGGATTCGGAAACGAACCTTGTCCAGGACAGACCCTTGGGGTACCAAATCGAACAGTATAAGCATCTGTAGAAGATTGAATCCGAGCAAAACGTAAATACTACTGGCCCAATATTCCAGGAAGCAGACACGAGAAAGAATACATTGAGAGCCTGTGTCAGAAAAAAAAACAGGGAGCAATTGAACATCCTTATGGGGTGATGACTGGACATGCACCAGTAAAAGAGCACCTTAATTAAATGGGACTGTATAATGGCGACCTAACCTGTAGACTTGGTGACAAATTTTTGTGCAATCAATTGGCGAACCAAAACTATACCGCACACACCCAGTAAAGGACTGGAGTGGGTACTGTGAGAGAAAACAAAAAGTAAGATAAAATGGCCCAAAGGGCATAAGTGTCATCGGAAGCCATGGCTAGATGAGCCTACGGGGTGGAGTTCCAAGTGGGTATATCTGAGGTGCAAGGACTACCGACAGGTGTCCATAAAGGATTTTCTCCACCTTCCCTGTACATCCCAGTGATGTAACAATAGTGATATCTTACTGGTACTGACTGCGACATCTCAGGAATGTCATGACATAGGTGTGTGTTTGTTGGGTTGTTGCACCAATGGAGCTGATCAAGTCTTCATGGGTAGGACCTCGAGGGAACTCCACTTTTCAAGTTACAGGTTACTGTCAAAATTGTGTTTGTTAAGGAGGTTTTCATGGATGAATAGATGCACCCACTTACATATTTAGTCCATGTTTCGATCTACAATCCTTGCGTTTGATTGGATTTAGATATTTTATTGTGACTGTGAAAAGTGTGAGATACCACAATATATTTGTCATGCATTTTGTTGAATAAATTAAAATATTTTAGATTTTTTGTGCATCAAACTAGAAAAATCTAATCTTTTCCGAATAAAAAATATGGTACTTTTATATGATTTTCTCAATTTTTCACTATATACTGATAAACTGACTGTAGTGGACTTTTTGAATTCATTTCATTTTGTTTATGTTCACATGTTAATCTAGCATCTCATGACAAGTTATCTTTTATTTAGTTTTTTTGTTTTTCCAACTGGACTGCATGAATATTAATAGTATTATTTTGTTTTTCTACAAATCAATCAGTTTGACTCATGTCTAAAGAATGTTTACTTTGTCTCATATTTTTGCAAGTTGCTAATAGGATCCTCTCAAAGTCGTTAGGGGACAAAGAAAAGGCCATGGCAACCTTTCTAGACATCGAATGCTACAACTAGCGCACTGATGAATGCACAACACAGAAAGGGAGCTCCGCCAAGCCTCTGCAGATGGATAAGCGTCGGTCTAAAGAAAAGGTTAACCATATGCACCACAAGAGAGAGAACACCATGATGGTGAATGCTGATGGAGGCTGTCTACAAAGTGGGGTTTTGTCACCTCTACTGTGGGCAACCTTGATATACGATCTCTTGCAACGACTATTTGAAGAAGGCTTCCTCTGACTCGGACATGCAAATGTCCTAGTAATAGTTATCAGAGGTGGATTCGCTGACGTAATGTCAGAAATAACACAAAGGGCCTTCACTTTAACAACAAAACGAGTAATGCAAGATATAAGACCGTTATTCGAGGGTGCTGAAATAAAATGTTCATTCAAAGTGTGAGACTGCAATCAACTAGAAATACTTGGAAAACTCAAATATATCGATGTAGATGGAAAATAGAGATTAAATTCAAATTACTACTATCGAATGTTGGATTTATCAGAGGTAACAAATAGACTGGTGCAAATTCGTTAACCTAAAACTTGAAAAAAATACAGAATACAATAATTCCAAAAATCCCAAGAAGCATATATATTTTCACAAATACAATTATAGTTGAAATAAGATCATTACTTTTTTTATTTTCCTAGTCTATTAGGTTTTGAAAATATTGAGGAAAATTCACATAGATGAAGAACAATCAAAGATATATTATTTTTTTATCTAACAAACTTGTGAATGACTAGCAAATTTTTATTTTTTTTATTCTTTTAGTCATATCAATTTAACGGATATGCCATCACCTGTTAGTAACAATAAATGGCTTATAAATTTTGTAATAGCATAAAATCCTAAAGAATATGAATATTATATTATTAAAAAATTATAATATTGGAAAACACACCCTGCCTTGCCTGTTGTTATTAATCAAAATTATTATTGCGCTTATTTATTATGGATTCAAAAAAATTAACGTTTGCATTTTTGGAGCTTCTCAATAGTAATGTGAGATTTTCCAAATTCTTATAATTATTACAATAATGAGCAATAATGATTCATCATATTATTTTATAGTAATACCAAACCAAAGCATGATTGATCATAATTGCGGCATATTTTGTATAATTTTTTTCAATGTATACAAAAAAAATTGATATGATGGCAATTACATGTTCGTTTTGTACATGAACTTCAGACCAGAACGAAGCTATCCATTGCACATCTATCTATCAGAGATAATATTTTTTTAATAATAAATTGTGTCTTCAGTATTAATTATTCTATTTTTTTTTTTTTTAATTTTTTTTGAATACTAGTTGATAAGTTTTATATTTACACATTTATAAAGCTTTAATGATGAATAAATTAACTATCTATCTATCATGAGAGTGTTATACAATATGTGAGGTAGAACAATTTTATTTTATATCATGAGTCACTCATCTCTATTTTATCATTACAAAAAAATATTGGCTGAAATGGCGTAATAATTTCTGATCTCATTCCACAAATAGTTTAACGGATAGATTTAATGAATTTTTGGTGTTATGGAATGATCACAATAGTTTGCTTTCAAATATTTAGGAAAAACATTTTAGTTGTGTGAGATCAGGTTATTAAGTTATACCTATATAAGATATAGTGAGATTGTGACATTTATTTATTTATTTATATCGTAACAGATCACGAAGGTCTCATACAAGGATAAAAAAGTAACATCAATGTAATAGTACAATAAATCTTAAGGTGTGTGCTAACAATAACTTAAATACATATACAATATATTGGGGTTGAATTACACAAAGAGTTGTATGAAGCGTTGCAGTATTGATGTGCGAAATGGATGAGTAAAGAATTTTACCTCTGGAATCAATTTTATCAGTGTGGGACAATAGCGCTACTGGTGAACCACTCACCTAAAAAAATGTAACGTCAGAGCTGCGATAAATTAATAGATCTTCTGCTGGTACAAATGGTACTTCTTGGTATCACATTTGCAACTCACTTCAAATGTATTTATTATATGCTCCGACTACGCGAAATCTTATGTGTGTGTTTTCATGGATATATCAAGTTAAATATAAAGTACATATATCAAAAAATAAATTACTGTTAGGATTAGTTTTGTTATCTTGCCATAATATACCTGAAAATGTATTTTTCTCCATGTGGAAGTGGCCAAATCAATTCACAAGACAATTGTTTTGATATCACACCATTCTATACATGAAATGTAATGTACCTGACCATATTTCATAGCGACAGTCAAATGGAAAATATGTAAAAATAAATGGTTTTTTTTGTGTGGAAGAGGCCATAGCAGTTGTATCTGACCATATTTTATTGCAACAGTCAAATGCAAAATGGGCCAATACAATTGTTCTGAAAATTTGTTTATTTCCCTGTGGAAATCCCCAGAAAATGTTTTGATATTACACCCTTTTAGACATGATAGTCAAAACATGATTTTTTTAAGTTTATTTTTCTCCCTATGGAAGTTGTCAGACCAATTCGCAAGAAATTATGTTTTTATCACATCATTGTAGACATTGAATGTAATGTACCTATTCTCAACTCAACTCAACTCAAAAGAATCATTCATTTGAAAATGACCATTATCATGAATTCTACTTTTTGTTTATTCCAGTAATGAAATGATCATGGTTACAGCAGCTAGAAAAATAATATTGAGGATCCCCCAAAAAAATATTGTGTACCTAACTGATCATTTGTATTTCATCAGAAATATTAGCAGCCAACTTTACATTGATCAAAAGTTATGTAACAATTTGACAATTCATTGTGGTACACCTGGCAAATCCTTGATAGTCCAAGATCCCAAAGCCGGCAGACCTACAACATTTTAGCAAAGCTGAAATTTTTAGTATGATTGGTATGATATATAGTTAAGATCGTATGCGTACTTGCTTGCGCTAAATATGGTAATACTTTTGACAATTAGAATTACCGAGTTGGCCGAGCGGTGTAAGGCGCCAGATTTAAGCTCTGGTTCTGGAAAGGGAGCGTGGGTTGGAACCCCCACACCTGAAAGTTATATTTTTTTCATCTTTCCCTTCAAAATTGGGAAATTATTTATTTTGGGCTTCCCCAAACAAATCATTTGGGATTCCCCAAACAAATCATTTGGGCTTCCCCAAACAAATCATTTGGGCGTCCCAAAACAAATCATTTCTCAATTTCAAAGGAAAAAATGAGAAAAAAAAACTGTCAGGTGTGGGGTTGGAACTCACGCTCCCTTTCCAGAACCAGAGCTTAAATCTGGCGCCTTAGACAGCTTGGCAACTCGGTAATACTAGGTGTCAAAAGTATTACCATACTTCAACGTAAGTAGTAAGGCAAGTATGCATATGCTCCTAACTACATATTACACTATTCATTCTCGAAATTTCAGCTCTGCTAAAATGACGTAGGTCTGCCGGCTCTGGGATCTTACTCTATGAGGACAACATCGAAAATAATGCTGTACTTTGGGACAAGGACAGTCTGAATCCCAAAACATCAATTTATAGTGTCACATCACCAACCTTATTACTGGAAGTTTAGTCTTCTTCATACTTTCAATAATTGGAATAAAGGCTTCTCTGATAGGTGGTTTGAAACTAAATCCAAATACAGCATCTACTATGAGAGAGAATTCAATTTCCAATAAAGATTCCTTAGGCATACTCTTGACTACAGGAATACCCATTGAGGTGCATTGGTTCATGAGCCTCTTATAAAGTTCTTTATCGGTTTGTTTTGGATAATAAACAATCGGATTATACTCAAATAGTTTTAGATGCCTTGCACAAACTAATCCATCACCGCCATTGTTTCCAGGTCCGCAACATACAAGTATATGTTTATTTTGCAATTGTGAATTCGAGTATGTTTTGGCTATAGCAGTTGCACAACTCAGACCTGCCAATTCCATCAGTTGGTCCACAGAAAATTGATATTCATTGAAGAGTTCTACATCAATATCTATTGCTTCTTGCTGGCCAAGATATTTCACCATTCTAGAAAATTTAATTTCAGAATAAGTTCCTCTAACAAAAGTCGATAAAACCTAAAAGATATTTATGTTATGAGTAACTGTTGAAATATATCACGAAAAATCCTACATTTCTCACAGCCCCAGTTATCATTACCTCTGATTACCTACCGTTTTGAGGTTGGATTATTTCCATCGACCTGTCAAAACGAAAGCAATATGGCGGCTGTTGGCACACATTGTAATTCGTCATAAGCGACCATCATAGAGAAACTAAAAAACTAAAAATAAAGAGAGTTGTCAAACCTGCAGAAAAAGTTGGAACCATGTTTAGACAGTGGCGACATATCTCGCAACTGGCCGAACTAAGATAGTACAGTTGGTAAAACAGATTTTTCTTCAGTTACCGATTGAGATAAGGCGGGTTTTTTAAAAGTGTTACTTTTATATGGTTGATATGGTATATATTTTATAAGTGATCGATTTGCCATTCCTGTATTTCATATGAATAGTTGAATCATATGAAATGAAGGAATGGCAAATCGATCACTAATAAAATATATACACTAATCGATTCGTAGAATCTGTTAGTTCGTTCGTGGTCAAAATAAAGTTTCAAAATGAATCTTATAAAACGAGAATAATAAGTTAAACACTATAAAAACACATTTTTTTTATCTAGGACAACGTACAACTACAGACAAAACAATAATATAACTCTGAAAAACAGCAAAATTAAATATATTCTTCAGTATTATCATGAAATCAATCAAAATGAAAACAAATTACATTTACAACAAACCTTCAATAATTTTGTTAATTTATTAGCACAAAGGAGAACGAGTAGGTATAACAAATAATCCAGTTTGATGATATACCTCGTATGCTTCCTCAAATGGTGATAGGAAATGGAAACTGATGGATGGAAATGCCTAAGTATCGTTTGTGAAAAGCAGCTTATATTTTACCTTGTAAAAGAATATTTCCAGGAATCTCAGCATTTCATTTCGAATAACAAAACATTCTATTTTCGACGTTGGGTTCCTAATTCAAGTCCATAGTATAATTTCTATCATTAATTTTTCGATGACAATAACAGTAGAAGAATTATTCTGTTTAAACAATAAACTTCTATTATCTGACAAATGTCGAAATTGGAAAATTATCATATCATTGTCGATTGCGGGCAGCGCCTCCATGCGCGACTGGCCGTACCAAAACTTGGTGGTCAACATAGACAAATTAAATTTTATTAATTTGAATCTCTCATTTTATTTACTTTTATTTTGTGCATATACTTTTTTGCCATTCTTTATTCATAATCATCAACTCATTATATTTATTTATAATTCATTAATATACCTTTTTTTTTTCAATATTTTTTTTTTTTTTAATCACATTATTTATTATCCATTTCTATATTTTTCTTTCTTCATAATCTATGTTGTTTTTCACTTTACTTTATCTAAAATCTTTACCAATAATTGTAGCAACTTCCAACTTCTCAGTATTTATGATTGTTATTCAATATTATTATTTTTTTTTTTTTTTAAGTTTATTTTCCATTTTTTTTATTTTATTCAAATGTTTCTGAAACAGTACCTATCTATCAAATTATTTTTTAACTTTTTTACTTTTTTATTCCCTAACTTGCCTATTAAATTTGTTAAGCCTATAATTTATTATTACCTAATTTTCATTTTTATTATTTGTCTCTCCTTCTATGGAATCTTGCTTGTTTTATTACTAAAGTATTTTTTTCATTTTACAAATTTCAATTGAACTTTTATGTTAACATTTTCAGCTTTTTATTTTCCATAATTTAAATTGTTCTTGTTTTTGATAGTAATATTTATTCCCATTCTTTCCTATTTTTATATTTAACATTTTATTATCCATTATTATTATTATTATTTCAACCTTTGTGTTACTTTCTTTCATTTCAAAAGTTTTATAAGCCATGTTTATATCATTCATTTTCCTTATTATTATTTTATAATTCATGTTTCCTTTTTTCAATTCAAAAGTTTTATTAGCCATTTTTGTGTCATTCATTTTTATTATTATTATTTTCTTATTTATGTTCCATTTTTTCAACTCAAATGTTTTGTTAGCCCATGTCATTCATTTTTATTATAATTATTTTATAATTTTTGTCACCTTTTTGCAACTCAAAATTCATTTTTGCCATGTTTCTGTCATATATTTTCATTATTTTTACTTTATTACTTATTTTACTCTTTTGCATCTGAAAATTTTTATTGTTCACATTCATATTATCTATAAACTCATTATTTTTGTGATCAAAATTCATTTTTATATTTTGTATTAGTTTATCATCTTTTTCTAATAAATTGTTACTATCATCTGTTTTTTGTATAACTACTCCCTCAAATTCCTTATTATTTATTTGTATTCCATGACAATTATTAATGATTCTACTCTCTAGATTATTGTCTATTCTTCTTAATTCTAACAATTTTATCTTTTCTTCCAAATTTTTTGTTATTTCACTCTCTACATTTATTATTTTTAAATTAGTATCTTTATGTTGTTTTTCTACTTTTTTATCTTTTTTTTTTACCTTTCTATTTTTGGTTTTTTATTCCATAAATTTTCATTCCGATGTCCTATTTTAGTTTCTAATTGTTTGTGCATTTTAAAAATTCTTCTTTATTTTGTTCAGATTTAGTTTGTATTTTGTTTTCCATTCTTTCCATATTTTCTTTCATATCCTTTATATCCTTTTATATCCTTTTATATCCTTTATATAACTTCATGTCCAGTACACAGCTTTGCCGATGATAGTACCCTCCATACCGCTTTCTCTTCCAGGACCCCTATATCAGCCCGTGAAACCAGAAATGAACGAGGAAGAAATGTTAATAATATAAATATGGACTTAGCAACAATTCTCGAGTGGGGATCTAATAACTTGGTAGAATTCAATGCAAACAAAACACAAGCATGTCTTTTCTCTAGAAAAGCCGATCTCACTGTGCCTAACATAACTTTGTCAGGAGTAACCATACCACTGAAGTCATCCATATCGATGCTTGGTATTACTATCAGCAATAACCTTTCCTGGGAAAATCACGTGAGGTCCATTGCCAAAAGTGCATCCCAAAAACTTGGTTTTTGTTTCGTGCCAAGAGCTATTTCACCCCACTCAGCTGCTTATGATCTATAAGGCACATATCCGACCTGTCCTGGAATACTGTTCCCATATTTGGAGCGCGGCACCTAAACATATCCTGAGGCTATTGGATTCTGTCCAAAAAAGGGCAATTCGTCTCGTCGGTGATGCCTCGCTTACAAACTCGCTCACTTGTCTGGAACACCGTAGAAAAGTTGGCGATTTGTCTCTATTTTATAGATATTTTCATGGGCGATGCTCTTCTGAAATATCAGAAATACTTTCCAAAGACTCGTTCATCCAACGAACAGCGAGGCTTTGGAACTCATTGTCTAGGGAGGTGTTCCCCGAGGCATACAACCTCCAGAAATTTAAGAAGAACACCAACTCCTACCTTCTTTCCCTTGGTTCCCACGATGTTCTCTGAACATTACAGGATATCCCTTTTCGTGGGAACCAGAATATAAAAAAAAAAAAAAAATTTCTTCATCATTTTCTCTCAATCTTTCTTCCATACTCGCTGTGTTTTCTTTCAACTCTTTTATTTCATTTTTCAAACTTTCTTTCATTTCATTCTTCATATTTCCCATTTTTTCTTCCATCCTTTCCTCCATTCTTCCCATACTTTCCCTCATTCCATCATTCATTCTTTCTATTTGCTCCTTCATTTCATTTTCCATACTTGCTGAATTTTCATTCATTCTTTCCATTTTTTCTTCCATTCTTACTGAGTTTACTTTCAAATCTTTTTTCATATTTTCCATTTTTTCTGAGTTTTCATTATTCATTCTTTCCATTTTTTCTTCCATCCTTGCTGAATTTTTATCCATTTTCTGCGAGTTTTCATTCATTTTTTTATCCATACTTTCCACTATGAACTCCATCATTTTCTGAAGCTGACTCTCCATTCCTGTACTTTCACTTTTTATTTCTCTCCCTCTCACATTACTACTCTATCCTTATTCCTGATCCCCTCTCTCTCTCTGAAAATTTTTATTGTTCACATTCATATTATCTATAAACTCATTATTTTTGTGATCAAATTCATTTTTATATTTTGTATTAGTTTATCATCTTTTTCTAATAAATTGTTACTATCATCTGTTTTTTGTATAACTACTCCCTCAAATTCCTTATTATTTATTTGTATTCCATGACAATTATTAATGATTCTACTCTCTAGATTATTGTCTATTCTTCTTAATTCTAACAATTTTATCTTTTCTTCCAAATTTTTTGTTATTTCACTCTCTACATTTATTATTTTTATTTTTTTTTTTATTCCTTTTTTCTTTTCATTTTTTTCTAATTGTTTGTGCATTTCTAAAAATTCTTCTTTATTTTGTTCAGATTTAGTTTGTATTTTGTTTTCCATTCTTTCCATATTTTCTTTCATATCCTTTATATCCTTTTATATCCTTTTATATCCTTTATATAACTTCATGTCCAGTACACAGCTTTGCCGATGATAGTACCCTCCATACCGCTTTCTTCCAGGACCCTATATCAGCCTCGTGAAACCAGAAATGAACGAGGAAGAAATGTTAATAATATAAATATGGACTTAGCAACAATTCTCGAGTGGGGATCTAATAACTTGGTAGAATTCAATGCAAACAAAACACAAGCATGTCTTTTCTCTAGAAAAGCCGATCTCACTGTGCCTAACATAACTTTGTCAGGAGTAACCATACCACTGAAGTCATCCATATCGATGCTTGGTATTACTATCAGCAATAACCTTTCCTGGGAAAATCACGTGAGGTCCATTGCCAAAAGTGCATCCCAAAACTTGTTTTTGTTTCGTCCAAGACTATTTCACCCCACTCAGCTGCTTATGATTATAGGCACATATCCGACCTGTCCTGGAATACTGTTCCCATATTTGGAGCGCGGCACCTAAACATATCCTGAGGCTATTGGATTCTGTCCAAAAAAGGGCAATTCGTCTCGTCGGTGATGCCTCGCTTACAAACTCGCTCACTTGTCTGGAACACCGTAGAAAAGTTGGCGATTTGTCTCTATTTTATAGATATTTTCATGGGCGATGCTCTTCTGAAATATCAGAAATACTTTCCAAAGACTCGTTCATCCAACGAACAGCGAGGCTTTGGAACTCATTGTCTAGGGAGGTGTTCCCCGAGGCATACAACCTCCAGAAATTTAAGAAGAACACCAACTCCTACCTTCTTTCCCTTGGTTCCCACGATGTTCTCTGAACATTACAGGATATCCCTTTTCGTGGGAACCAGAATATAAAAAAAAAAAAAAAATTTCTTCATCATTTTCTCTCAATCTTTCTTCCATACTCGCTGTGTTTTCTTTCAACTCTTTTATTTCATTTTTCAAACTTTCTTTCATTTCATTCTTCATATTTCCCATTTTTTCTTCCATCCTTTCCTCCATTCTTCCCATACTTTCCCTCATTCCATCATTCATTCTTTCTATTTGCTCCTTCATTTCATTTTCCATACTTGCTGAATTTTCATTCATTCTTTCCATTTTTTCTTCCATTCTTTCTTTTTACCATACTTTCCACTATGAACTCCATCATTTTCTGAAGCTGACTCTCCATTCCTGTACTTTCACTTTTTATTTCTCTCCCTCTCACATTACTACTCTATCCTTATTCCTGATCCCCTCTCTCTCTCTACCTTCTGCATCTTCTTCCACACCAACTTTCTTACCATCTCTCAAATCCATTTTTTTATTCACCAATATTCGCCTCACACGTTCGGATGCAAAATTGTTATGTTCGCCCAGTGTTGCGATAAATATTAAGAAATAATATATTGCCCTTACTTGCCCCACGTTGGGCGCCAAATAGGTAAGAATTTTATTATTATTATTTATATTTATTATTATTATGCTTATAAATATTTTCGCACCTCGTTGGGCACCAAATAATAATAGCTTTTGAATAATAATTGTTGTTAGTTTTTCCCCACATTATTGTTATTGCCCCACAAATATTTTCTCCCTGTATAAATATTTTGATTTCGATTTTGGTATACCTCTAATACTTATGTAGGCAATTCAGCTCCGCGATGGAAAGCCAATTGTAATATTGTGATATGATAATAGCTAATTGTTATGAAATAATAATTGCCAGCTAACGTTACTGTTTTCTCGCCACGTTGTTGCCAATAATTATTATTTTTCTTACCACGACTAATCTCAGTTGGTACGCCTTCGCCTCAGGAGTCGGTACTGGCAACAGAGCCACTGCCTGTCTAGATGTCACTCGAACTATTTTAGTTCAGTGTTTATAAGTAAGATATTGCATATCATTGTGGATAATAAACCAGAAATTATCGAAAACAATTATTTCCTTTATTCAGAAAAACTTATATTAACCTGGCCTGCGATAGATAACTTATAACTATGAGCAATTGACAACTTTTTCATAAAATAATGGAAAACAGTGATGGATATGTAAATATAACCTCACTTCTTTCTTTTGAGTTGAAAGAATTCTTTTATAGTTCAATACCAAATCATAGAGTTCTTCAGATATACGAGTTATTTTGTGAAGTGATTCAGTTTGTGATGTGCACTAAAAGAGTTTATACCTGTAACTGGAATGTCGCTGATGCAATACCTGGCATAATCTGAATTCCTGTTTCATCCACTCCTCTCAGGAACTCACCATTTCAAAAGGAACCATCCAAAATCCACGAAATCAGCTTGGACAAGTTTTCATGTGGAGAACCAAAAAGGTAATCTTCTTTTATCCTTGTTTATTTTGTGTCGAGATTATTCAGAGGTTGTATTGGTTTTTTATTGTTGAAAAACTACCTTCTCATTAATGAAATCCTAAATTTCTTTCTTTTCAATTTTTTTACCTGGCTTCTCTTCAAAAAAATTTTTTCAATCCCCTTGGCTTTGTTTTTTCTTCCCTGGATACCATTTCTGTTTTGTCCATTTTATTTGAATTTTCAAACTCGCGCACTTCCTTGTCGCACTTTTATTAATTTGGTGTTATTTGAGAAAACTTATGAACTAATATATTTTACATTTCTTATAAACTAAATACAATATTTGATGATAATTATTTTTGACATTTCTCTGTTCTTACTTTTCCACAATTTCAAATCTTTTATCTCACCATCTCTGTTTCCTGATTGGCTATTGTCATCAAGAAGTTTCTTGTTCCCCATTGGCTATTTTTAGTTAGATACAATTTCATATACTGTATGTTTCAAGCTTATAATTTTGTTGATCACATTTAATTCAGAATGATTTTGTAAATCTAGACTTTTTTGTTGTATTTTAAACAATTATAGGTTGTAATCATTTTGACAATGATTTACATATTAATTTATTTTGTTTTATTTTCATGGTAAAAAATATATATATATATATATATATATATATATATATATATATATATATATATTGTTCCGTATAACGGTTTCGGGGGGGTTGCGTATACTTGAATTTTCAAAAACTAGGGTGGATAACGAGCGTAGTGAATCGCGCCTAACTAGGAATATTTAACTTCACTCTCTGATGTCCCTTGTATATCAAAATCGCCGATCTGGAAATTCCTAGATGATAAGATGCGAAGAATATCTTTGAAGAACTCTCTGATGTCCCTCGTATACCAAATTGGCCAGGATGAAAATTTCCGTTAAACGTGTAAAGGTGTGGAAACCCAGACTGAAAACTGAAACTCTTCAAAAATATATGTTTCGGCATCGACTCCGAAAAAAAAAACAAGCTTCTTTGTCTGAATTTTCTCAGCGTCGACCGTTAAAAAATAACGCTGACTATTGAGAAGGACCAATACTCAAACAAACCTCCAGACATGGGACTGAAAATAAACATTTCCAAATCTAAACAAATCGTGCCCAATTTCGTTCGGAAGAATCTCCTTAGCTATGAATATATTTTATACGATATGAACTTTTATCTCCGTCCCGAAATTGAACTGAGAAATCCCCATTTGGAAAAATTATTGAATTTGAAAAAGTTTACGAACATTTAGTCGCACATTTCTCTTTCCAATATCATGAAATTTTTCAACGTGCAAGTGCGTATAACAAAGTTTTTCACTTGGTCAAAATCAGTAGACACAGATTTTGTCCCAAATTAAAGCAAGCTATGTACAGCATGTTTCATGTGCCTAGAGCTGCGTTAAAGTTAGATATGAAGTTTTATCGTGTCAGAAGGCGATTTTCATAACACCCCTCCGCCGCTTTAAAAAAGCTACTTTGTTGGAGATAGCTGTATCCGCAGCAATACATTGCGAGCTACAAATCTCTTTCCAGACACACTACGAAGTTGTGCAAATATCCAAAGTCAACTCTCTGGCTCAGGTTCGCGCATTCCTGGACACTTCCTTAACCATACCAAAATGTAAGACAATTCAGTTAGGACAGTCATACAAAGACTTCGCGTACAAGAATATTATTGAATATTCCTACCCTCCATGTGAATCGGGGCTGAGCAGAGAAAAGTCGAGATTACGAGACAATTGGGGTGACCTCCTGCCCCCGTATGCCCAACAGGATATGATCGCGCCTTGGCTGACCCAACGACTAAGAACGCCACTTAAGTATGACTTTCTTGCCATTCAAGCCAATCCAGCCCACAGTTTCCCACCAACAACGTAAGGTTTGCTATGAGACCTCATATCTACTTCTACAATACGCCGCAGCTCATTTGGCCTCTCGATATACCTGACAGGCTACAATAAAAGATTGACTTTGAGCTTCCTCATTAGTTGATTCACTCTCAGTCCTAATTCTACGTGTAACCCTATGTGGCGAAGAACGTTGACCATGGTCCGTCTTCTGGTCCACAGGGAGACTCGTCTGTGGACGGTGTCCCTCGATGTTATTGGTAGCTACAACGCGACAACGACCTCTAAGAGGTGGAGCACCAATACGTCCTGGTGACACCTGAGAAGGAATTACTTGCGTGGGGGCAAGCGATGATCGAACAACACCGGAAGTGGGTGATTTTTCACGACTAATCTGCCCACTGGGAGTTTTATTGGAATAAACCGGATCCACAGCGACCACGCGCGATCGAGGTCACCCACGTTTCGGTGCTGGAACGTCCTCATCAGACCGCCGATGCGGTTTATCAGAAATAACCTTTTCAACTGTGATAGATTTCTGAACCTCTGGAACCGTTTGTGAAACAAGGGTAGGATTGGCCCTATGTGCTTCAGCTGGCACCGTGGCAGGCTTTTCCTTGGGCACTATTCTACCTGAAGAATTAGCCCCATCTGGTGCGACCGGATTTGTCGTGACCCCCCTGGTCTTGGACTTCCGTTTCGTTGCCGCCCATGTCTTCGGGAGGCCCTGGCTGATCTGGATTTCGCGCGACGATTTCCGGCAGAACTCTCCGAACAAAAGGTCGAATGTCATTGACGTGAATAGCGGTTTCAACGTCGTTTCTCATCACTTTATAGGTGTCGCGACCCATAACCTCAATAACTAAGTAGGGCCCTGTTAAAATTTTTCCAAAATTTTTCTTGTTGAAATTTCTTACAAATACCAGGTCCCCTACCTAATACGATTTGGGAGATGGATTCTCTTTATCTGAAAACAGATTTAGCTGATAAGCATCTTGACAACGCCTAGCTTTTTCTATACGGAGCTGCCGATCGGCAGGAAGATTCCGTATGGGATTACTGACTCCGGGTATCGACCAACCACCAGGGCGAGGGGGTGTGTACCAGAGCAAGAGCTCCGCGGGAGTCTCTTGCGTCGCTGCGTTCTTTCGATTTCGAAGACTGTAGAACGTCGTAGGAATATGTAATTCCTATTCCCGTTCCGGACGACCAATCAGCCTGGTGAGAAGAATTTTATTAAATTCTTGCACTCGTCTTTCAACAGGGTTGGACTGCTGATGATAAATGGGAGAATATAATGCCTGAATGCTCTTTTTCTCAATATTCCAGGTATACAAATCGCTCGTAAATGCTGTGCTATTGTCTGAAATTATCGTTTCTGGACAGCCCCACCTGGCCAGGATCTCATGATCAAGGAAACGGACTATTCCGTCAGCTGCAGCAGTAGGTGTGGCCTTGACCCCAACCCACTTGCTGAATAGATCGACACATATTATAACGAACTTATTGCCCTTTGTCGAGGCAGCGTAAGGTCCTAGAGTATCTAACGATATGGTTTGCCAGGGCCGGTCTACGACCGTGGGTCACAGCGGTGCCGCAGGCTGGTGTCGTCTTGCTTTTGTACTCTGACAGACCAAACAACCTCGTACGAAAGCCCGAACATAGTCATCCTGCTCTGGCCACCAATAATGCTGTGAGACAGCTGTTATGGTCTCGGCCTGCCCTGGGTGACCAGAGATTGGGTGCTCATGATAATAGCTTGTCGTAGTTCCCCTACGAGGAATAATAACTTTCTATCTCCCCTGCGACGGTACAAAACTCCGTTGTCCGCCACAAAGTCCCTAATCAACTGACTTTCTTCAACTGACTGAGGTTCTACCTCCTGACAGGTACGCAACCTCTCGAGAATTGCGAGTGTCTCTGGGTCGCCCAGTTGCAGACGACTAGCAACTTCATATGGGGTCTCCACGACATTGATAGTAGTTTCTTGCCTTGGTTTCACTTTCATAGGTGGTACTCTCATCCGATCCATATCGGCATCGAGATCTTCCCCGTGGCTCCCGCATGGGTTCCTATATAGGAAATCAGCTAACTGATTTTCCTTACCCGGCACGTGCTCCACGGTAAAAGAATACTCTTGCAGAAGTAGGGCCCACCTTGTAAGCTTCGCCTTAGCGTCCTTAAACTTGTCCAGCCAAGTTAAAGCCTTACTGTCTGTCCTCAAAGTAAAATGCCCATCTTCTAGGTAATGGCGATAGCGTTTAATAGCCCACACGATCGCTAGACATTCCGTCTCATTGACGTAATAATTGAGCTCTGCACCTTTCAGCCTAGCGCTGGAGTGAGAGATAATCCTCCGGTCATCGTTTCTATCCGATTGATACAAAACGGCCGCCATACCTATCACAGAGGCATACGTCTGCAGTGCAAACTGCAGATCAAAATCTGGTCTAGCCAAAACCATTGGTCTAGACACGACCTCCTCAATGGTTGCGAATGCCGCTTCATGTGTCCACCACATACCCTTTGTCGACGATTTCTTTAACAAGTCTGTGAGTGGAGCTTCCAATTCCGCCAGATTCGGAACAAACTCTCTAATCCATCCAACTGTCCCTAGAAACTCCCTCAACTGGGAAATGTTCTTTGGTCGCTGGAAGTTCTGGATTACTAGGACATGGCTCATTACGATGCTCTGTAATTACGTGCCCCAGGTATTCCAGTATCCGCTGCGCAAAGAAGCATTTCGGCAAACTACACCAGAGTCCATGAGCTCTGAACCGCTCCAGGACTAACCTTAAATGCAAAAGATTATCTTCCCTTGAATTAGAGTGAACGATGATGTCATCAAGATACACTTTTACAAAGACGTCAATATAACCAACGAGTACTGCAGACATGAGACGCTGAAAACTTCCTGGTGCTGACATCAGCCCAAATGGCATCGAATCAAGTTCGTAGCACGCACCTTCAGGAGTGGCAAAGGCAGTATACTGCTTTGACTCCTCTTCCATGGCTACTTGCCAATAACCGCTCTTCAGGTCCAGGCTCGTGAAGACGCTGGCCTGTCCTAACTCCTTTATCATCTCATGAATATTGGGAAGCACGGTGGCTTCAGGAACCGTAATTGAGTTCAACCTACGGTAGTCGACGCAGAACCTAGCAGAGCCGTCTTTCTTGGTAACAATGACCACCGGACTCTGATACGCCGACTGACTTCGCCTAATCACCCCTGCTGCCAACATCTTGGAAACTTCGCCCTGTATCAGTACACGCTTCTTTTCACTGACCTTATAAGGACGAATTTTGAAGGGCACATTATTCCTCAATAGAATCCTGTGCACGACAGCGCGCGTTACCGGCTGACGCGGCGATTCATAGAAAATATCTGCAAACTCCCTAATCAAAGCTAAAAACTCGACCGTGTTCTCCTCCGACAATTGATGATCCTCAACCTCTGGAAGTGGGAACTCTTCCGGGGGAGAATAAATCTCCTCGGCCCAAAAAATAGTTTGCCTCGGTCTTTTGCCAACGTAGATGGTCCTTCTCGAAAAGTCAACCATTGCGTCATTTGCCGCCAGCCAAGGACAACCCAAAAGAAGATCCTCGACAAGATCATCCACCACTTGCACTGTTACGGCATAGATGACGTCACCTATCTGTACATCAACGACAGTTTGTCCGGTGCTGTACGTACCCACTCCGGCACAAGCAAGTTTTAATGGTGTCACTTCCGAAGTATCTATCTCCCAAGTCACAGGCAACAAATCTCGTCGCAAAAGGCTAAGCGAACTTCCACTATCCACGAGTGCCCTAGCCCGACTTCCAAAAATCTCCACCTCGATGCGTGGTATTTCTCCATGACATCCAATAATGAAATTATTGAACGCAGATTCATCCAGAGAAATCCGATATCGACTTGGCAGAAATGTGTGTTCCTCAAATGGAACCACACTACCCATAACGTTACCCCTATGTAACCCATTTTCAATTTCGATACCAGTGTTTGCGGTATGATAATCTGAAACTTCAGAACTATCATCCGACTTTTGTGAATTCGAGCTGCCAAACAGGGTCTCGCAATTCTCCTGAAACTGTTCGGCCTCGGTACCAGCCAGTCCTGAACTTTCCTTTAGTGGCCCATCAGCCCATGATTGTGGCGGCATAAACATCTTTTGTGTTTGGGTCCACGCACCGGGGGTATTACTCACCGCTTTTTTCGGTGGCCCAGCTGCCCGTGACGTCACAAACACCTCCTGTGTGTTCGATCACTGGGGGTGGCACTCACCATCTCGACGTCCGCGACGCCTATCCTGATACCGCCTATCCTGATACCGCCTATCCTGCACTGCCCTTTCAGTTGTATCCTGCAACTGGGAATGGCTTCGTGGAGGTTCATCAACCGCATCTGAGCCCGCCTCAGCGGTCACCCAGGAACTATTACTGGTTTTACTCAAAAATGAAAATTTTTCCATCGGCCTTATTGCCGGAATATCAAATCCAAAACTTGAATCATCGATATCAGAAAACTCCGTTTCAGAAAAATCCGTTGAATCGCCAACCTGGCATGCCACACTATTCGGTACACCCTGTACATAGTCATGACACCCATTCATATCCTCGATAGGAGAAACACCCTGTACAACGCCTGACTCCCCAGCTGAAAACTTCCTTAAATTTCCCCTGGTCCTGAGTTTCGATACGCCCTGTACATCAATATCTGCCTTTCCAGTGCGAAAACTGGAATCCCTATCCTTAGGACACTCCATCAACGATTTCCTTTTTCGTTGTTTTTCAGGTGAAATTTGATCTACAATTTCGCAAGCTAGGCTTGCTGAAGAATTCTCACGAGAGGAATTAGAATCCAAAAAAGTAGAATTTGAAATTTCAGAAATATTATGTTGATCACACGCTCCGATTTGAGCGATCACTGAGGGATGAGAAACGTGCTTTTTCTCTCGAAGAAGCATAACCTGTCGAACTTCCTGTTTTTCCTTTTCATTTTTCGTCACAAACTGGTAAGAAAATTTATTTTTCATTACAGAAAAACCTGAAATCACATTTGGATTTTCACGAGCTGATTCTCGGAAAGAATCACTCTTTTCAACAACGGGTAGACTGCAAGAGTCTCTTCGTTTAACACCCGGCGGTGAGTGAACTTTTTTACGCCTACCACCAGTGGCGGGTGGAAGAATACAAAGACATGGTGCAGGGCTTCCATCTGGGGTCGATGGTCCCTGTTCTTTGGGGTGCAGAAACCCATGTCGATTCTTAGACTTTTTACCCTCTTCCATATGCAATTTAGGAAGAGAGAAAACAACGTTGTGCTGTGAACAGCTAGAGTTATTTACAAGAGGAATAGTTGAATCAGTTTCCGAAGAAATTAATTCGGCGACCGTATTATTCGAAAAATTTTGCTCAGAACAAATATTCGCAATAATATTGCCGCGGGGACCCAGACTGCTGTAGCGTGCAGTCTTCTCAACTCAATTTTGAAACTTTGGGTTCATTTGCGCGAGGGTGGAGGGACTCCTTGGCTGTCCCTTTCCTCGTTTTTTGAACGTATCTGTGCCTCGTAGGACTTACTGGCGGCTCGATTGGCAGGTTGATTTTCGCTAGAATTAAAATTTGGTTTTCTCCAATTTTTATTGTTTGTGTTAGTATATCCACTTGGTGGATTTCTATTTTGCCCGTTTGGTTGGCCTTGTGGCCCTGATGCGCCGCGGCGCTGAGCGTCCGGGAGCGTCGGACATTCATTTCTATAGTGGCCTCCCCCGCAATTATAACAAGTGGGGTCAGAAGGACCTCTATTTGACTGTGACACATTACTACCAAAATTTTGTTTAGGAGCATTCCTACTTGAATTGTTTACAAAATTTGGATTAATATTCTGGTTATTTCTGTTTTCGTTTCGATTTAAATTTTGAAACGTTGGCCTTACAGGCCTTACAGGCGACGGCGCTCGGCGTGGTGGCTTGTCCTGCCCAGTCTGCTCCTGATGAACAGGCTTATAAGCGGTAGCGTCGCGACGCTGATTTAACTCGTCTCTACGATTACTTTCTCTGTTCAAATTTCTATGAAAATTTGCGTTTTTAAATTTTGCGCCAGAATACTTCTGCTTATTGCTGTGGAGCAGATTTTCCACTGTAATCGCTTTTTGCGTTAATTCTTCGAATGAATTAAAAACATGTAGTTGTAAGTGAATTTTTATGTATGGATTTATTCTATTCAGAAAAATCCTCACAATATGGCTTTCATCCAAACTAGGATAAAGGCGTCTCGCGAGTCCCCATTTATCCAGAATAAATGAAGCCACATCTTGGTTTTTTGGTGGGTCAGACCCATACAAATTTGATTCAAGGTCGGAAACCAACAATTCATTATTGAAATGCTCTATGAATCGTTGTGAAAAAAATTGCCACGTGGTTAGGCTACTGGAATAACCACGGGCCCATGTCGCAGCCGGACCTTTTAGCCAACTGGACGCTATTGTCACCCACTGCGAAGGGTGGTAATCTACTAAATATTCCTCACTTTTTTCAATAAAAGTGTAGGGATCTTCATGGGGGAGTCCGCTGAAAGTCGGAGGCCGAATTTTCAAAAATTTCCCGTTTTGATTGATAATAGATTTTTCTTGAGAAGAGGTCCCCTTTCCCATTCCTTCAATTGCTTCTACTAATCTTAACAAAATGTTGTCTGTGGGATTCATAAATTCTTGTTTTTGCGACTTCCTAATTTTTTTAATAAATATTCTGATCATTATCGTGAGTTCTGAAATTTTCTCCGAAATTTTGCATGCCCCGAAGTTGGGCGCCATGTTCCGTATAACGGTTTCGGGGGATTGCGTATACTTGAATTTTTCAAAACCCCGCTCGCAATTTTTCTCCTCCGAAGCCCATTCTGCACGAGGAGGTCCCATAACTTGAGAAAATTCACAGACGGCCGATTCTCGTGCCGTCTCCCGAGCGTCCTCACTGGGACGGGCGTCGATATTCCTATTATGGGAAAAACCTTCGCGTGGGGTAATTTCCATAATAGGCGCCGAGCCCTCAGCCGCTTTCCTCCAGGAATTTTGGTTTCAGGCGACCGACTCCTCGCAACTGCGGAAACTACCCGGCCTTAAACTCTTATCTTTAATAATTTCTAAGGAATCACGTATTATGCCAAAAAGTTTTTCAAACATTTCAGGCCCATTATCCCCCCCATTCGTCTTGGCCCGTCTCTCCCCTACTTCCGCTTCCCCTTTCCCCAAATTTTGCCCCAATTTGGAAAAGTTTGAGTTTCGCGGAGGTTTCATTGGAAACTCGTCTTGTCTCCCCGTAATCTCGCCAGATGTGCGAGATGCCGGCTGAAACCTATTTTTTTCGTGAACGACAATCTCTTTTTGAGAATTTCTACCCGACGGGCTATTTCCGAAATCTCGCGGAGTCAAATATTTTTTTGTCAAATCCTGTTACAATTTGCTAGCCCTGTCGGTCAGCTCGCCAACAGAGTCTAGTTCCGAAATAACTTTTTTCTTTAAATTATGGAAAAATCCCGAAGTGGGTTTTTCAGTTTCTAAATCATTAAAAAATCCCAAAGAGGGTTTTTCTGACAAATTTTTGGGAAATCTCGAAGGGAGATTTTCCCGAATTTCCATTCTCTGTGGACTCGCCTCTCGCGATCCCATTTCGTTTAAATACAATTCATTTCCAGAAAACATACTTTCATATTTTCGCGGAGTATTTAAATTCCTATCTGAATCTAATTTTGGTGTCGAGACTCGAGTTGAATGGCTTTCTGAGCCATTATTGTTTTCAAAAAGAGCCTAACAAATTTGGATTCATGTCTGTAGCAACGCTCCTCGGACCTAATTGAATGGTAGACGGGCTCATCTACCAAGGAAACGGCTTTTGGAAAGACTGCAAAATCTAACAATTCATTAGACAGATTCGCTGCGAATTCTGTCTGTTTGTCTGTAGGCAAGCGACTCTGGCTAGTCGTGCCTACTGGAGTTCGAATAATTGAAAGCCGTGTTTGAAACTCGTCGATTTCTTTCGTGGATTCTTCCATAGCCGCAAATACCAAATGCCAGTGGAATTTATATTAGAAAAATTGGTTTTTTGTCGCCTAACAGAGGTGTTGAATTTCAGACATGAATTTTGGGTTTCGCGAGGAATAACGATGTGCAATGTTATTCCTATGACTACTGAAAAAAAAATGCCGCAAGACCAGCCTGGGAGGACTGGAGGTAGGATCACGGTTTTTCAAAAACTAGGGTGGATAACGAGCGTAGTGAATCGCGCCTAACTAGGAATATTTAACTTCAACTCGTTATCCCAAAACAAAATGCAGGAAGGTAACCTTTTCGATGCAGGATTTGTGGAAAGTAGGAACGCGAATTGTTGTTCCAGGTCCAAAGGGGAGCACTTTGGTGGGGTATTCTCGAGGAATCCCCAATGATGTCTTGACAGGAAAGGATGTTTAATCCCAATAAATATAGACTCGTAACCTGCCCCGGGACAAATTAATCTCTAGATTCGTGGGCCCCTTTTATTGACTTGATGCCTGATAGAGAGCGAAGAAGGAAAGATCTAGATGTCTTCTTGCTCCAGCTATTTCCCTGCAGTAGCTTCTCAGGATTTGTAGAAAATCGCCGATCTGGAAATTCCTAAATGATAAGATGCGAAGAATATCTTTGAAGAACTCTCTGATGTCCCTTGTATATCAAAATCGCCGATCTGGAAATTCCTAGATGATAAAAGATGCGAAGAATATCTTTGAAGAACTCTCTGATGTCCCTCTATACCAAATTGGCCAGGATGAAAATTTCCGTTAAACGTGTAAAGGTGTGGAAATCTTCTTTCTTCCCCTAAAATTGCCCTCTGCCGTTGTCAGGCGGAAACTAATCCTCTTCTTCTGACACTTCTTCACCTTTTCAGTCAGACCCGAAGAACGAAGCGAAGAAATAAGATTGGTCCTTTTATCTTCAAACGTAGACTCCTCACGATGAGGCACCTTCGACAGGGTACGCTGTGGAAAACGCTCGACCGGTTGACATCCACACGATGTGAATATCGAACCCAGACTGAAAACTGAAACTCTTCAAAAATATATGTTTCGGCATCGACTCCGAAAAAAAAAACAAGCTTCTTTGTCTGAATTTTCTCAGCGTCGACCGTCAAAAAATAACGCTGACTATTGAGAAGGACACCTGCACGTTAACAAGGCGGCGGCGGCTCCATCAGAACGCCGCCAATACTCAAACAAACCTCCAGACATGGGACTGAAAATAAACATTTCCAAATCTAAACAAATCGTGCCCAATTTCGTTCGGAAGAATCTCCTTAGCTATGAATATATTTTATACGATATGAACTTTTATCTCCGTCCCGAAATTGAACTGAGAAATCCCCATTTGGAAAAATTATTGAATTTGAAAAAGTTTACGAACATTTAGTCGCACATTTCCCTTTCCAATATCATGAAATTTTTCAATATATATATATATATATATATATATATATATATATATATATATATATATATATATATATATATATATATATATATATATATATATATATATATATATATATATATATATATATATATAGATAATTGATATATTTTCCACTTCAAAAGTAGAGAAAACTCCAAATGAATGTTCATATAAGTATATGACCTACCTCCTCAAAAAACATTCTTATAGGTATTGTTATTGAATTACTGGAATACAAATTTTCTTTAGGATTCTGGTGACTCAAATGAAAGAATTTAGAAATATGTCTTTCAATCTCAACCTTTTAGATATTTCAGGCAATTATCGAAAGCCTCGATCAAGTCTTGTGAAGAGTGTTGTATTTGATTACTCTCGTTTCGGACGTCCATCGTCTTAATGTATTTGAAAAGGTTTTCACGATGTTTCGAATACTTGTATCTGCAATCGTCTTCAGGTGAATACTGTATTCAGACGATTGCAGATACAAGCATTCGAAACATCGTGAAAATCTTTTCAAGAACATTAAGACGATGGACGTCCGAAACGAGGGTAATCAAGTTACCACATCATCTACAACCTTCAAAGGGTATTGTAATTTATAACAGAAAAATTGGTTATTTATCGAAATTGAGTAACGGAGCATTTTTTTAGAGCTCCGTTACTAAGCACGGCTAAAGTTTATTTAACCTAACTTTGGTACGTCCCTGCCTATTTGGGGTTTCTATTAGTTCTGGTCTGGCAAAATATTTCATTCCCTGTTAGAAAGTAAGGTATATACCCAAAGCTACTGGAATTCACGTCAATATCATGCATAAAACATAACAGAGTTTTTCTCTAGATTTTATAAAAAGGGTGAAAAGCTCCGGTGATAGTTTTTGTAAAAGACGAGGAAGAAATAAAGATCGCGATGGGAAAAACCAAATCATTTTTTGTATCAGGAACGAAATCATCCTTCAGATTTCCGGTCCAGTTTCAGTTCATCGGACAAAAAACCGCGCCTTTCTTACTAGGCTTTTTCGTCTAGTTTGGTCATACATTCGAGATCTATAAAAAGGCACATGAAGCTCTCATCGGGGCTTGTTCCTGTTCTCCCGTAAGACTTGTTCCTTGTTACTTGAATCCAGTGGTGATACGAAGTCCGTTTATAAGTAAAAGTGAAAAGTGTGAAAAGTAGATTCGAGTTCCAGTAGAGTTGAGGTATCCGTAAGTGGAAATAGTAAATAAGTTGTATTTGAGCTGGGTTTCTCCGTGTGCTGAAGCACTTGAAGTTTATTATTTCTACATTGAATATTATTCGATTTGATTCAATTACTTTTCCGGGCGTTTACATATCATTTTATATATATATTATTATTATTTCATTTAATTAATTATCTGTCGTGGCATTTACAGTTTATTTCTGCCAAAGTATTCTTTATTTGAGTTCATTCGTTGCCTGAGAAGTTAAATATATTTTCTGCATTATTATAATTTCTTTTATTCGAGCATTCGCCGAAACGTTTAAGTTGGTCAGAAGACTACAGAGTGAAATTTGATTCATTTTATTTGTGGGTGGTTCAATCGAATTTTTTGTGAAACCGATTGAGTGTTTAATTTAGGGTGGTATTGACATTTTATTCAATTATTGGTTATTTTGAGGGGTAAACATATATGATTTTTTTTTGCCAAATTGAACAGTATAAAGTAGATTATTTTATTTTGTGTCCCCGGGGAAAATAATTTTCACATAAGCTCTGGCCGGTGTTTTCTTTTTCTTGTCAAGGGAAATCTTACATAAATAGTTCTTTTATTTGCCCGTTATTGAAATTATTGAGTTATGTTTTCAGTTATTTGAGTTCAGGGAAAACGCCGAATGCAAACAACTGACGCGAATATTTACATCACTTAAATCAGTGAATTTAAATTTTTCTATTGTCTTAAGTTCGGGGAAAACCCCGAATTTAAGCAATTGACGTATAAACCAATTACATAACAATAATTATTGGTCCCCGTTGTCCCGATTCAGGCACTAACCAAATCGGAACATCGGCCGCGATAAAGGCGTTGAAAAGTTTATGTCCCTGAAAATACATGCCGAGCAAAACAAAATTCACGAATTTCACAATTTATAGTTATATTCAGGAGGAATAATTCATAATAGCGACTTGAGAAGGTGATTTGGGTAAATAAACGATTTTGATTACATTGTGGGGGAATAAGGGATTTTATAACACGAAAATACTGTGAGGCTTTGTCGTCTGTCTCCACGCCCATTTGTTAATATTGTCTAAGCTCAGGAAATCACCGAGCATAAACAATAGGAAAACAAAGGCAAAAATATATTTCCTGTTAACGAGAACAGTCGTAGAAGAAAAGGGCTATTTTAAGGAACAGAAAAAAATATCACAGCAGGGATTATTACCAACGTGAAGCTTAGGTAATATACAAGTGACACGTAGTATTCAAATTTTGTGTTAGGGTTAACAAGGGGAAATCGGGATGTTATAAGCCATTTGCTTACAAACTTGAGAAATCACTTTCTGAGTCAGTCAGATAACCGTGTTACGGAAGAAACAGTTTTTTTTCTTTGCTCTTAAGAGTAGTCCATTTTATTCCTTATATTGTCGGAAAGCTACTGTTCATTTGGCCAGTTATATTTATCGTAAAGGGAAATATAATTTCGATACTATTTGATAAATAGGATTATACCTATATGTGAATAAATAGGTATATATATATATATGTATCGGTGTATGTATTATCCCCATTTTAATGTGCCAGACCGGGTTTCTTTTAAACAAAATTATTTGTATTACGAAAATTGTTGTGCCAAAACTTATTGAATATACCAGTTAATTTAATACCTATTACACAAAGTGTTTACATTGAAAAAAACCCCTTGCTATTTCCTATAAAGTATTGAAGCAAGTTATAGAAAAGGAAATTTGTAAAGAAAAAAACAAACAAAGACATTTCTGTCTGTCTGTCTCTTTGTGAGACATAAAAGCAATCGGCGTTCAGTATCCAAAATTTGTACTTAAAGCCTACAGTATTTTGTAAAGATTCAAAAAGTGTCAATATACCAGACCCCTGGACGTTACGTATCTCCATCTGTAGCTACCCTAGTGCGTGGAGAAAACCACTATAAAATCTGGCGCCCGAGATTTGAAATAGAGAAAGGAAAATATTTCCTGCCTAAAATTCTGGCGTCATAAGTAACGTGATTTTCTAGGAGTTTAAGGGTTATTAAAACAAACCCTAGCAAAACACGTCACAGTACTATATACAAATATCAATATTATGTCATTTTTTTATAATTGTTATTAAATTAACAGTAATCAACTGAATCAGTGAAACAAATAAACAAACATTCATTTATATATATTCATTCTAAAATATATTAATGATTCTGAATTTTTGTTCTCACCTTCACAACGAAGGCAGATTCAAAATATGTATGGATTCTGAACTTGTATAGGGCTTCATCTGCATTTGGGAAAGCTGAGTAAAAAGGATTATACCTATATGTGAATAAATAGTTATATATATGTATATATATATATATATATATATATATATATATATATATATATATATATATATATATATATATATATATATGTATCGGTGTATGTATTATCCCCATTTTAATGTGCCAGACCGGGTTTCTTTTAAACAAAATTATTTGTATTACGAAAATTGTTGTGCCAAAACTTATTGAATATACCAGTTAATTTAATACCTATTACACACTGTGTTTACATTGAAAAAAACCCCTTGCTATTTCCTATAAAGTATTGAAGTTACGCAACAGACGTATTTAGGCAAGTTATAGAAAAAGAAATTTGTAAAGAAAAAAACAAACAAAGACATTTCTGTCTGTCTGTCTCTTTGTGAGACATAAAAGCAATCGGCGTTCAGTATCCAAAATTTGTACTTAAAGCCTACAGTATTTTGTAAAGATTCAAAAAGTGTCAATATACCAGACCCCTGGACGTTCCGTATCTCCATCTGTAGCTACCCTAGTGCGTGGAGAAAACCACTATAAAATCTGGCGCCCGAGATTTGAAATAGAGAAAGGAAAATATTTCCTGCCTAAAATTCTGGCGTCATAAGTAACGTGATTTTCTAGGAGTTTAAGGGTTATTAAAACAAACCCTAGCAAAACACGTCACAAATTTGGAGCCCGAGCAGGGACTATTGGTTATAGGACTATTGGTTATAGTAATGGTTATATAATCAACAAGAGTACGGGTTGTTTTTCATATAAATAATTTTCATTCATTTTCACTCTGTTTCGAGTTTATTTGGAATTTTTGCTGGATATATGAAAACATTGAAAATTGATTTAATTTCCGTGGGAAATTGAAATATATTAGTTAAATTTGAATGGAAATAATTTTATTGTATTCCTAGAATTTCCATAATTCTAACACGATAAATAATTGAAAAGTGATTTGATTTCTGATTTTATTTCAATTGAAAAACAGCGACTTTATTTTTGAGTGGAAATAATTTCCTTTGTATTCCGTTCGCGAATCCGAGTGCACAGTACAATTTATTTACTCCGTACCGGGGATAAAAACCAAACGTTTTTTATCAAATATATATTCTCGTGCCCGAAATTGCGCGGAGAGAGATTGTACAAATCAGTTTTTGCTGGTGCATTGGCCGGTGATAAAATTGTACACCTGTTTGAATGATAACAATTATCTTGCAATTTTGAGATAATTATTGGTATTTTTTTTCGTGAATGAAATTAGATTGAATTTCGAATTGATTTTTGATATCAAGTGGAAAAGTGGAATATCCACAAAAGTTTTATTGGTATTCGAGATATCGAACATAGATTCTGAGCGTATCGGCAATGGTTTTTTTTTGTTATTCTGCTCTTCAGGTACAGAAAACAATAAATTGTTTTTATTGAATACTTTATCGTCGTTGAGGAATATTTTTTTTGTTGGGTGTTATCTGGATATGGTAACGACCCTTCGATAGGAAATAGATTATTTTGTTTTTTATTGAATACGGATTTACTTGGAGAAATATATTTTTGTTGGGTGTTATCTGGATATGATAACGACCTTTCAAAACCGAATAAATTCTTATTGAAAAATATTTTATTGATTTGAAATTTTTTTAATTATTTTTCATTGATAGACTAAGGTGGTCTATCTAAAGAACATTTTTGTTTAAAATTATTTTCAAGCCCTCCTAGTGTACCCCATTATATTCGCTTCTTTCTCAAATTATATACGGAGTGTGTAGAAGTTTCGTTTGGGTCTTTCAAATTATTTGAAAGGTTTAACAGTATTAATAAGATAGAAGTGGTGTTGATATTTTTTTTGTTCGGTTGATACCTCGCTACGGAAAGTTTCAACATGCCTGATAATGGTGATTCTTCGGATCGTGAGGAGTTGCAGGGAGCGACTGGATTTGAAGAAGGTTTAACTGGTCTTCGAGATAATCCTGCAGGGGGCGAGTTTCTGGAAAGGGAGTTAGGCTCTGATGATTTCTTGGCTCCACCGGAAGTGAAAGCTGGATGGATATATTGGCTTAAGAAACCAGAGTTGATGGAACTGGCCTCCAGTTTACAAATTAATCCGGAAGGTACCGTTATCGAATTTAGACGAAGACTCATTTGGCACCTAGTAGAGTTGCCTAAAGCTTGGGGAACCAGTACCAGCCCTAACGAAGGAACTGGGACGTATTCTCATTCGATGGGCCGACAAAATACCGGAGCTGTGCCGCGGAGGGATTTCAGCTATTTACCGTCACATCAAACAAACATTCCGAACCCATGGAGGAGTTCGGGAATGATACCACCTACACCCGAAGAAAGCCTACCAACTTTTCAAGGGATGGGGTTACGAGGAATGACCAGCACAAGTTCGGTGAACACACATCCGACGACGATGTCTGGAGTACGCAGTACCATGACACCCTGTGTGGCACCTGGTTTGCCGGTCCCCAGTTCAATTCCAACGAGTGTTTCCGCACCCCTGGGAAGTCACTTACCAACCCCTTTGCCAACTGTACCGTCAGGAGTCGCTGTGGGCCACCCTAGATATCCCATAGTGTTGAAAACACATCGATGGAATGTTAAGTTCAATGGCCAAGAGGAGGCGGCAGCGTTCTTAGAACGGTTAGAAGAAATTTCGGAAACGGAAAATATCCCGAAAAATCGATTGTTGACGGCTCTCCCAGAATTATTATATGGAAAGGCACTATTGTGGTATCGCAGCAACAAAGGTTTCTGGAATAATTGGGAAACGTTCAAGGAAACGTTTCGGATGGCGTTCTATCCTGTACATTATCAGGAGGATTTGGAATTGGAAATTAGCCGTAGAATACAAAGAAGTTCTGAGTCTGCCATTGATTATATCATTGACCTACAGACTCTTATACGTCGACATGGGGGATTAACCGCGGAACAGGAAACCCTCCGACTGTATAGAAATTTATTGCCGGAGTTTCGGCAATATATACGAAGGAGCGACTTCTGTGACACACCTTCTTTGGTGTCCAAGATTATGGAGTGTGAAAATTTACGAGAGGAGTGAAACGCCCTCAACCCGCTTCGAGACATTCCGTCTCGTTCAACAGGGAACGCTCTCAAACCTCTACGAGGCATTCAGTCTCTTCTAACCGTAACATGACATCAACAATGAACACAAAATGTTCCGTCATCCCCTAGAGGTCCGTCTGGACATCCTCCATTTGAACATGGGGAACAATCTCGTGGAGTACCACAAAACAGAACATCCATCTCGGGATGTTGGAAGTGTGGCGCATTGGGACATTGGCAGAATGAATGTCGTAACCAGCAGCGACTGTTCTGCTCTCGATGCGGAAGAAACGGAATAATGTCCCGACATTGCCCTTGCGAGAATTCATTGAGGAATCGCCCAGAATCAGGTAGTGCACGAGTCCAGACACTAAATATCCAGGAAAAGGCTGTGATACCAAAATCTACGGATAACCGGCCATTTGTCATTATTACTATTGAGAATCGCGCTTTTATGCGTTGCTAGACACCGGCGCTACCAGATCCTTCGCTAGTGAGGCAGTAGGAAATTGCTGCATTCATCTTGGTTTGAAACCAAGTAGGCAGACCGGGATGCAGCCCCGTCAAGCGGATGGGACGTTCTGCATCATAACTCAAGCGTTTTCGCCCCAGATGACTGTAGGACAGGAAAGTTTAGTACATGAGTTGCTGATACTTCCGCACCTGACCGTGGATATCATCTTGGGGATGGATATTTTGAGTAACAAGTTCCGAATTGACTTAGCCAGTAATACAGTATTTCTCAATGGGAGAGATGTATCGTGCAAGGAAACCCAGTTCCTTATGTATTTGCACGTTCCTGAAGAAATAGTGAAACCTATATCATCTGAATCCTTCTCCAGAAATGAGCGAAGGGATACCACATACGTTTATACTGCTAAGCCCGCCGCCCATAGAGGAAGCCGTTGCCGGGAGTCCAGAAGGAGGACCAGCCCAGGAAACAGATTTCGAGACCATGTAATCAGTAATCTCGTTCTTCTCAATAAGGAAGACGTGACTGTCAAGGCAGACCAGCCGTGTATGTCTTCGCATAGGCCTGCCGTAATACCCAAATACGTACCGTGCGGAACTGTCTTTAAAAAGGAACCAAAGGATTCCTCCACATATGAAAATGGGGGGACTAATAAATTTCATGTCGCTAAATTATACTTGTTTCAGGAAAAGCCAGGTTCAGCCCGGGATATGCCACGTCATATCCCTCTAGATTCCGTTAGCCATATGCACAGCCATAGTCATGAGACCAGGATGGAAGACCGTACCGACTTGAGACACAAATTGGCGACTCAAGTCAAAGAAGCGACGAAAATGGTCAATCATAGTACCCAGACATTCGAAGATCCATTCGAGAAGAATAGTTATTTCCACTGGAAGGAAATCGACAGCCAGAAGGTTGGGGTACCGATGGATTGCATCAACGAACTGACACTCGACATGCTACGGCCAGCTGCTGCCAAACATCTCCCAGTCTCTCTGATGCCCGAGAGTATACGACGAGTGAGGAACAGTATACCGGCCACCACACTACCCCAGATGACACCCCCGGCAGTCATGGATGACTGTCCACGCTATCTGTTGGTAGACAAGGACCTCTGCTGGCGATGCGGACACCCTGGTCACCAGCGACAATCCTGTCGCAAACCTTGGAACATATTCTGCTCCCGCTGTGGACGATGTGGAGTTCGCTCAGCGGACTGTTCCTGTGGTCAATGCTCTGGCTCAGGGAATAATAAGTCTCTTCGACGTCGAGGCCCCAGAAGGATGTTCCTACCACCCCTACTGGACCTAGTTGTTACAGGCAAGGTTGCCCGTAACTGCAGTGGTTACTAGACTAGTAACTTATCCAAGTCAACCAGTGAAAAGTGTTTCACCAATGGAACTGTAGTGGTGTAAGACATTTATTTAGAATTAGTGATGGACTAAACACTGATTCTGCAGTGTTCCTCAAGAAGGAAAAAAAAATGTATAACTAGGTTTAATTTTTTTTTACGCAAGTAGGGGGGGAATGTAACGAAGCATTTTTTTAGAGCTCCGTTACTAAGCACGGCTAAAGTTTATTTAACCTAACTTTGGTACGTCCCTGCCTATTTGGGGTTTCTATTAGTTCTGGTCTGGGAAAATATTTCATTCCCTGATAGAAAGTAAGGTATATACCCAAAGCTACTGGAATTCACGTCAATATCATGCATAAAACATAACAGAGTTTTTCTCTAGATTTTATAAAAAGGGTGAAAAGCTCCGGTGATAGTTTTTGTAAAAGACGAGGAAGAAATAAAGATCGCGATGGGAAAAACCAAATCATTTTTTGTATCAGGAACGAAATCATCCTTCAGATTTCCGGTCCAGTTTCAGTTCATCGGACAAAAAACCGCGCCTTTCTTACTAGGCTTTTTCGTCTAGTTTGGTCATACATTCGAGATCTATAAAAAGGCACATGAAGCTCTCATCGGGGCTTGTTCCTGTTCTCCCGTAAGACTTGTTCCTTGTTACTTGAATCCAGTGGTGATACGAAGTCCGTTTATAAGTAAAAGTGAAAAGTGTGAAAAGTAGATTCGAGTTCCAGTAGAGTTGAGGTATCCGTAAGTGGAAATAGTAAATAAGTTGTATTTGAGCTGGGTTTCTCCGTGTGCTGAAGCACTTGAAGTTTATTATTTCTACATTGAATATTATTCGATTTGATTCAATTACTTTTCCGGGCGTTTACATATCATTTTATATATATATTATTATTATTTCATTCAATTAATTATCTGTCGTGGCATTTACAGTTTATTTCTGCCAAAGTATTCTTTATTTGAGTTCATTCGTTGCCTGAGAAGTTAAATATATTTTCTGCATTATTATAATTTCTTTTATTCGAGCATTTGCCGAAACGTTTAAGTTGGTCAGAAGACTACAGAGTGAAATTTGATTTATTTTATTTGTGGGTGGTTCAATCGAATTTTTTGTGAAACCGATTGAGTGTTTAATTTAGGGTGGTATTGACATTTTATTCAATTATTGGTTATTTTGAGGGGTAAACATATATGATTTTTTTTTTTGCCAAATTGAACAGTATAAAGTAGACCATTTTATTTTGTGTCCCCGCGGAAAACAATTTTCACATAAGCTCTGGCAGGTGTTTTCTTTTTCTTGTCAAGGGAAATCTTACATAAATAGTTCTTTTATTTGCCCGTTATTGAAATTATTGAGTTATGTTTTCAGTTATTTGAGTTCAGGGAAAACGCCGAATGCAAACAACTGACGCGAATATTTACATCACTTAAATCAGTGAATTTAAATTTTTCTATTGTCTTAAGTTCGGGGAAAACCCCGAATTTAAGCAATTGACGTATAAACCAATTACATAACAATAATTATTGGTCCCCGTTGTCCCGATTCAGGCACTAACCAAATCGGAACATCGGCCGCGATAAAGGCGTTGAAAAGTTTATATGTCCCTGAAAATACATGCCGAGCAAAACAAAATTCACGAATTTCACAATTTATAGTTATATTCAGGAGGAATAATTCATAATAGCGACTTGAGAAGGTGATTTGGGTAAATAAACGATTTTGATTACATTGGGGGAATAAGGGATTTTATAACACGAAAATACTGTGAGGCTTTGTCGTCTGTCTCACGCCATTTGTTAATATTGTCTAAGCTCAGGAAATCACCGAGCATAAACAATAGGAAAACAAAGGCAAAAATATATTTCCTGTTAACGAGAACAGTCGTAGAAGAAAGGGCTATTTTAAGGAACAGAAAAAATATCACAGCAGGGATTATTACCAACGTGAAGCTTAGGTAATATACAAGTGACACGTAGTATTCAAATTTTGTGTTAGGGTTAACAAGGGGAAATCGGGATGTTATAAGCCATTTGCTTACAAACTTGAGAAATCACTTTCTGAGTCAGTCAGATAACCGTGTTACGGAAGAAACAGTTTTTTTTCTTTGCTCTTAAGAGTAGTCCATTTTATTCCTTAAATTGTCGGAAAGCTACTGTTCAGTTGGCCAGTTATATTTATCGTAAAGGGAAATATAATTTCGATACTATTTGATAAATAGGATTATACCTATTGTAACGTAAATAAACTTAACTTGGTTCTACTAATTTATTTCACACTTAATCTACAACTTAATTTATATTACTACGCCACTGTATAGCTCGATGGTATGGGCTCGTTCAGACTGTCCACTCCCTCTTGAGGGCTCTCTATTCATCTCCGATACAGCATTCTCGATGTTTCGAATTCTTCCAGTTGGCGACGGCATGTTCCAATTGTTTCCAATATTGACCGTTGCATTACGCGGAAGAGGGACTGGATGGTTCTCGAATATCTCCGGGGATGATCTCATCGCTGTCGACGGCAACATGTGAGGCGACAGGTCCGGCCTAGGTTCGTTACATTGCCCCCTTCTTAAAGACATTTCGTCCCGAAATTTCATCCTTGGAGTGTGACGATATCTGCATGACTCCCCATATCTGCACCGTGAAGTTCGATGGAAGTAACACTCCACGGTCTTCATGATCGGTCGTGGAAGAGGGTTACAGCAAACCAAAATCTTGACGCCGCTGGATCTGAATATCGCCTCCAGCATACTTCTTATGACTCTCCAGTCCAACCCATCAATACCACAGGACAATTTTGGAATTGCTAGATCCACCAGATTCTGGTCCACCATAGTATCTCTTAGTTTGGTGAGACTCTTCCAGACATCTTCATAGGACGGTTTATCTTGGGAATGCCTCTTGGTAACTAGGTAGTAGATGTTTCTCTGGCCTTTCTTCAACTGTAGCACCCCACCAACTTCTGGATTCTGCTCCCGCAGTGTTTGGAGTTGACCAAATTTCTTGGAGAACACTACGGCGATGCCCCTGGACATTCGAAGATCTTCTGCCACACAGTGCGCTAGTACGTAGTCAGCAGGCACCTCGAAAAGGTCTCGTGACTCCTCTCTAGTAACCCCATGTAGAACTTTCTGCCCGTTTGAATACAAGGACATAAACTTCTCGAACGTCATATCATCCTCCGGTGGCTTGAGGGTGCGAACTTGGTCATGGTTTCCAGCGTAAGGGCCAACCTGTTGAAATGGACGACCCTTGGTTTCCCTCGGGGTGGCTTATGGATTCGGTACACAAGGTCGTTTATCCTTTTCACGATCTTATACGGGCCTTCCCACGAGTTCCGCAACTTTGGTGATAGTCCACGACGACGTTTGGGGTTGTACAGCCAAACCAGGTCATCGACCTTAAATCCTCCAGCGTCGGCCTTGATGTCATAGGTCTTCTTCATTTTATCGCTGGCACTCTGGATGTTCAACCGGACTCGTTCGTGGATGTCGTCCATTCTCTGCCGAAGTTTGCTGACGTAGTCCTTTCCCGCAGTGTCTTGTCCTGGCGGTATCCCAAACTTCAGGTCACAAGGCAGTCGCAGTTCTCGGCCCATTATAATACTAGCAGGAGTTTGACCGGTTGACTCGTGTACTGCGGATCGATAGGCCATCAGGAACAAATGAAGATACTGGTCCCAGTCTCTTTGATGGTCAGAGACAACCTTGGACAAGTGGCGGTTGATCGTCCTGTTCATCCGTTCCACCATTCCATCGGACTGCGGATGTAGGGCCGTGGTTCTTGTCTTGCGGATGTTCAGCAGTAGACATATTTCTTGGAAAAGGTTGGATTCGAAATTTCTGCCTTGATCCGAGTGCAGCTCCATTGGAATACCGAATCGACATATCCACTCTTTCACCAAGACGTCGGCGACGGTGATGGCTTCCTGGTTGGGCAGGGCATAGGCTTCCGCCCACTTACTGAAGTAGTCCATTGCCACAAGGATGTATTTATTCCCGTGGTCGGATACGGGAAACGGGCCGGCGATGTCAATGGCGATTCTCTCGAACGGGCTGCCTACGTTGTACTGACGCATCGGGGCCTTGGGTCGTATTCGAGGTCCATTGCTAGCAGCGCATACAGCGCACTTCCTGCACCAGTCCTGGACGTCAGCTTGACAATTGGCCCAGTAAAACCGTTGCCTCACTTTCTGCAGGGTCTTCGTCACTCCCAGATGTCCTCCGGCGACTCCATCATGGATTTCCCGCAGCACTTCCTCTCTTCTGTTCCTGGGAACAATTATTTGGCGTCTGTCTTCCCCACCAATATCGGCCTCCAGCACACGTTTCAGGATCCCATTGTCCAGAATAAGAGAGTTCCATTGTGCCCAATAGGACTTAACAGCCGGCGAGTAACCTGCGACTTCCTGCCATGATGGTCTTCGATTGCCCTTCTTGCAGCTGACGACTAAGCCAAGGTCGGGGTCTCTCTCTTGGTCTTTCTGGATCTTGCTGTCATTCCAGTTGTCATCCATTGCCGCGGTTCTACAAAGTGTTGCTTCTTTCTCTTCTGCTCGTCGGCAATGTGAGCAATCATCTGGACATGGTCTTCGCGACAAGGCATCTGCATTCTTATGGCTAGTTCCGGCTCGATGTTCGATCTCGAAATCGAATTCTTGGAGTCTCTCGATCCAACGTGCTACTTGACCCTCAGGATTTTTGAACTGTAATAGCCATTTGAGAGCTGCATGGTCAGTTCTTAACAGGAATCTTCTTCCATACACGTACTCGTAGAAGTGTTCCACTCCCTTTACAACAGCTAACAGCTCTCGCCTGGTGACACAGTAATTGCGCTCTGGTTTGCTAAGCGTCTTGCTGAAATAACCAATGACCTTCTCCTGTCCCTCCTGGATCTGAGATAGGACAGCTCCAAGTCCCACGTTGCTGGCGTCCGTATCCAAAATGAATTTCCCTTTGGGTAGGGGATAGCTCAGTATAGGTGCGTTGATCAAAGCTCCTTTCAGCTTCCTGAATGAATCTTGACATTCTTCGGACCACTGGAACTTTGTTTGGCCTTCCGTGAGCCTGGTCAGTGGTTTAGCGATGTTGGCGAATCCAGCACATATCGGCGATAGTATTGCATAAACCAAGGAAACTTCGAAGTTGGTGAATGTCTTTTGGGATGGGCCAATCCTTAACAGCTTTGATCTTCTGGTCATCCACTGCTACTCCTTCCCAGAGACAACGTGGCCGAGGTATCGTACTTCTTTTTGGAACAGATGGCATTTCTTAGGGCTCAGCTTCAATCCGGAGTTCCTCAGTCGCAGGAATACTTCCTCCAAGTTTTTCACGTGGTCCTCGAACGATCTGCCGACCACAATTATGTCGTCGAGATACACTAGACACGTGTTCCATGAGAGTCCTTCAGCACTGTCTCCATCAATCTTTCGAATGTGGCGGGAGCATTACAGAGCCCGAATGGCATAACGGTGAACTGCCACAATCCTGAGCCGATGGTAAAGCAGTCTTTCTCGATCTTCCTGAGCGAGTTCTACTTGCCAGTATCCACTCTTCAGATCAAGGGTCGAGAAAATCGTGGAACCAGCCAACGTGTCTAGGGTGTCATCTATTCTCGGGAGAGGGTATCTGTCCTTCTTCGTGTTATTATTAAGTTGGCGATAGTCTACGCAAAGGCGTGTCGATCGATCGCTTTTTCTTCACCGGTACGACTGGAGAGGGCTCAGGACTGTCAGACGGTTCGATAACTCCTTCTTTTCCCATCTCGCTGACTATTTTGTCAGCCTCTGCCTTCTTGGCAAGGAAGTCTTCTTGCTGATTGCCGGATCGGTCGGGCACCCCAGTATCAATCTTGTGCTGGACCACATTAGTTCGACCCCTTTCCTTGTCCGTTATCGAAGATGTCTTGGTACTTTTGACTAAATCTCTTAGTTTGGGCTGTTGAGCTGGTTTTGTCTTTGGAAGAGATGGCAACTAATTTCTCTAGTTCTGTGGGCAAGTTGTTGGGTTGGCTAATCGTACCTCGTACGCCCGGATCACGGATGAAACTGACGAGCAGTGCCCCAAAATTGTTCCTTTCTTCAAGGTCACTGGGAAATAATTGACATTCATGACCCTTACCGGCACAAATTTGTCAGCACGCAACAAGGTCTTCCCTAGTGCAATCCCTCGTCCAATTTTCTCATCATGAAGTTTGGGCTCGAACATCACCACGTCTCCACTGCTCGCACTCCCGTCAGGCGAGCCTCCAGAATGGTTTCAGCCCTCTCAGGTACGCTTACATCTTCAGCCAACAGCACACGGATCAACTCTTCACTTCTCCCATGAAGTACCAGCTCTTCTCCGTTGACACGTAGGACGCCGTCTTTGAAATCCAATTCAAACCCTCTGGAATTCATGATGTCCATTCCGATGATTGCATCGTCTTCGATGTCCGCTACAAGTGCCTGATGTTTCACTTTAGTGTTGCCCAAAATTATTTCAATCGGTAGCTCGCCATATACAGTAGCTGGCTCCCCTGTTGCTGTGCGTAGCTTCAAGTTGTCAGTTCAATCCGTTCCGGTGTTCTGGCAAAGGAAGGCCGAGAATTGTCCTAGTCGCACCTGTATCTAGCAGCATGGTGCAAGGCTCGTTATTGATGAGACCGTCTACGAAGACACCCTTGTTCTGTCGTTGAAGCATAGCGACATATGCGTTGTTAACCGGGGCTTGCCGGACACATGCCGACGATTGCCCCTTCTCATCGACCTTTCTTAGTTTTCCTGCATCGGAGTCGATGAATGTTGGACATTGCTACGCACATGTCAATTTTTCGACAATTTCGGCATCTTATATGTGTTTTCTCAGGCAACACTTCCTTCATCACTTTTCTTATGGCAGCTTCCAAGTTAGTAGGCTCCTGTGAGTCTTCCTCAATCGTTTGAACTTTACTTTGGCTTTTGCAGTATTGTTTTGCTGCCTCAATTCAAAGCTCGTGCCTGTGCGTCTACGAGATGTGTTGGACGAGCTAATATCAACGCTTGTCTGGTTTCTTGGTCACGGAGTCCATCCAAGAATGCCTGAACCGCTAATCGCTCCATTACATTTTTCCGGTATGGCTGGATATGCGAGACGAACCAAGCGTGCAATGTCATTTTCGAATTCTTGTAAGGATTCGCCCGATTTTGGCAGCGATTTTCAGCTGGGAGTGGTATACGTGTTCCAAATGGGCGTGGCCATATCGTAATTCTAGATGTTTAATCAGCTGATCATAGTCCTCCTGTTCTTGGGCGGTAAGAGTTTGTAGAATATTCGTCGCTTCTCCACGTAATGCAAGTGTTAGTGCTACAGCTCTTTCCCCTGCATTCCATCCATTTGCTTTGGCCGCTGCTTCAAACTGTCGGCGGTAATTTTCCCATGGAGTTTTCCGTCGAATTGAGGCGGCTTCTGGAAACTTCCTATATCAGAAATGACCTTGACATCTTGAATACCCTCTTGAACTTTATCAAGTTCAAACTCAAGTCCAACATTGCATCTTTGTTAACCATCTCTGTGGAGGGCGCACTATCAATTCGTTTTCCAGCTTACTGATCGTTTCCTTCATCTTGTCCATCTCTGCCTCGACGGTTCCTATTCTTTTTTCTAGACGATTCGCCACACCACAGAGTTCTTTTTTTAAGTCTTCTGTGTTTTCTAGGAGCTTATCTTCCAGGCTTCTTGAATTTTGTTGCAGCTCTTCTTTCAAGGATTCTATTATCGGACTCAAATCACCTCCGGGAACTTCGAATAAAAATGTTTCGGGGTCCTCACCTTCTTGTATAAGTCCTTCTGCAAGTCTTTCCTGGAGTACTTTCTTTTTACCCGTTGTTTCCAGTTCCTTTCCTCCAATTCCTGTTTCAATTCCGCTACCTTCAAATCCGCAAGGCGCACTTTTCTTGAACACATTTTGTCTTTGACGAGGTATCAGTCTGTTTCACCCGAAAAGTTTATCAGTTTGTTAAAAATTCACTTCGCGAATTCTTTTCCACGGGCCACCAGTCTATTGTCTGTTTCACGCGAAGAGTGTATCAGTTTATATTCCCACGCACAATTGTCCACTTCGCGAAAACCGGGCCACTGTCTATTTTTTTTGGGCGTACAAAAAGGTCTATCAATTTATTTTTCTGACTATCCACTCCACGATCACTTGTTTATTTTCAAAATCTCACTTCCGACACCAATTGTAACGTAAAATTAACTTGGTTCTACTAATTTATTTCACATTAATCTACAACTTAATTTATATTACTACGCCACTGTATAGCTCGATGGTATGGGCTCGTTCAGACTGTCCACTCCCTCTTGAGGGCTCTCTATTTATCTCCGATACAGCATTCTCGATGTTTCGAATTCTTCCAGTTGGCGACGGCATGTTCCAATTGTTTCCAATATTGACCGTTGCATTACGCGGAAGAGGGACTGGATGGTTCTCGAATATCTCCGGGGATGATCTCATCGCTGTCGACGGCAACATGTGAGGCGACAGGTCCGGCCTAGGTTCGTTACACTATATGTGAATAAATAGTTATATATATGTATGTATATATATATATATATATATATATATATATATGTATCGGTGTATGTATTATCCCCATTTTAATGTGCCAGACCGGGTTTCTTTTAAACAAAATTATTTGTATTACGAAAATTGTTGTGCCAAAACTTATTGAATATACCAGTTAATTTAATACCTATTACACACTGTGTTTACATTGAAAAAAACCCCTTGCTATTTCCTATAAAGTATTGAAGTTACGCAACAGACGTATTTAGGCAAATTATAGAAAAGGAAATTTGTAAAGAAAAAAACAAACAAAGACATTTCTGTCTGTCTGTCTCTTTGTGAGACATAAAAGCAATCGGCGTTCAGTATCCAAAATTTGTACTTAAAGCCTACAGTATTTTGTAAAGATTCAAAAAGTGTCAATATACCAGACCCCTGGACGTTACGTATCTCCATCTGTAGCTACCCTAGTGCGTGGAGAAAACCACTATAAAATCTGGCGCCCGAGATTTGAAATAGAGAAAGGAAAATATTTCCTGCCTAAAATTCTGGCGTCATAAGTAACGTGATTTTCTAGGAGTTTAAGGGTTATTAAAACAAACCCTAGCAAAACACGTCACAGTACTATATACAAATATCAATATTGTGTCATTTTTTTATAATTGTTATTAAATTAACAGTAATCAACTGAATCAGTGAAACAAATAAACAAACATTCATTTATATATATTCATTCTAAAATATATTAATGATTCTGAATTTTTGTTCTCACCTTCACAACGAAGGCAGATTCAAAATATGTATGGATTCTGAACTTGTATAGGGCTTCATCTGCATTTGGGAAAGCTGAGTAAAAAGCAAATACGAAATAATATCCATATTCGTAATAGGAGGAGCACCAACAATTGAACAATTCAGTTCAGAAATATTCAGTGTAAAAAGGATCTAAATCACTGATCAATCCTCAACTTCATTTTATACCTGTAACAAATACTTTGTTAAAAATGTAAACAGAAGATGGGGATGTATTTTCAAGCATACCATTCACCGAAGCCTCTGCTTTTCAACAATAGTGTCTTCAGGTAATCACTTTTCATCTGAATATTATTGATTAACAACACAAAAGCTCCGAAAATAACCAAAAATACACTTTTACTAGCCAAAAGTGCACACTGACAATGATGTTCTTATGGCGATTATCAGTTTGTGTGCCAACAAGTTGTTGGCAACAACCGCCATATTGGGTCACGTAGTTTGGATTGCCCAATTATTTATTTTCAGGTTCGTAGATATATCTCTCTCTCTCATTAAATGAATGGACTTTGCTTCCTATAGGCGAAAACATTCCAATTGCGAAAACATGGGGGTGCGATGGGTCTTGCTCTAGGCAATATCATACCCTGTGCTCCTTCTCCCGACAAATCCGTTGTCATTTGGCTTCGTTATAAGCGTAGAGGAGCGTTTATACACTAACTGTTTATTAAACTTCACAAAATTCATTATATTTTTCACTGCACGTTGTTAACGGCGGACGTTCATAATTTACATCTACTTGACCTCCGACCTGGGAACGCCACATGTTACCCAAGCCATGGTCAGAGGGCGAATTGGTGGTTCGTAGTTCGTAAAATGTGCACGAAACCAATTGTTATGATGATACTCTGAAAACAGTGGCGTGCGGAAATATTTTAAAAACTTTCATTACATATTTTTTAAAGCCATAGAACTGGAGGAACTGCTCTAGTCGTTGAGACATCCTTAATGGCTGGGAGGCAGAAGGGTGTACAATAGACCTTATAGGTCAAACAGAATACATAATATATATTTTGAACTCCCAGGTCATTCGAATGTACGCCTAACCAACAAATACAAAAGTGTCAGAGTTGGAAAAATATATATTTAAGCTTAATAAAATAGGTTACCCGGAGATTAAAAAGTCAGTAACAGACTATGGATCAATATTTGTTCAACTCGTGTTGTCACACAAATATAACTTGCCATAACAATAACGCATCAAATAGATTTTTTTTAAATTAGTTTTCTCCCAATCCATCCATCAAAAGTACAAAGTGTCAAATTACATGGTATATAAAAATTGTGATATAATTTCAAGGCTAGATTATAATCCATGGAAGTTAATTCTTGAAAATAGTGAGATTATTCAATAATAAAATCATTGCCTTATTTCAGTAAAAATATATGAATAAATAATTAATGATTTAGTCTTATTAATTCTGGACCCAATTTTGTTCATTGAAAAATATATCACAAATTCTATTCATGTCTTTGAATATATTCCAACAAAATTTCATATGTTTATGCATCAAACAACTTGAACGCTCAAAAAATATTAATGTTACCCATTAATTCTCGAATTTGTTCAGTAAAACGGTCAAATCATTGTTCATTCGCATTCTGATCGGAATAGGTGGAAGAAACATCAGATTGAATCTACGCTCATGGCTTCTGATTTGAATTTGTTTACGAAAAGTTTACTCCAGTTTGTTTTTATCCTGACATACTTTTTACGGTAAGACAATAAGTTGATGATAAACATAAAAGCGATTTTTTTTTAAGCTAATATATCTCGAAATTGGGATCAAAATGAGTGGATTCAGTGAAAAGGATTTCAAGCCATACCACGACAACTCAGGATAAACAAACAGGAATGGAAATTCCAAGAAAAAATTTGATTCAGTTTTTCTTTAATTAAATGTGTATTATTTTACTTTTCCCATTCAATAATATTTTCTCAGAAAATTGTATTCTTGAAGAAACCAGAAGATACGATTCGAAATTACGCCCTTAGTCTGTTGAAAATAAAATATTACTGGGCAGTTCTATTCATTTTCCACCCAGTATTTGTTCCGACCATTACATCGGTGACCGATCCAACCAATCATAGTGCCCACTTCAATTTATGACCATATATGGATATATCTCCGTTGCTGACGTGTCATTTGGGTCCCCTCCACAAAAACGGTTGGTTTTGGCTAGCAGCCCAAAAAAGCTTCGCTCAATTAGAGACAATAATAACCTTGCTACTTGTTCTGTTGTAAACACAATTTTAGTTTGTTCTGTTTGTAGACTAATTACAGCTTATATAGGAAATGTTGGTGTTTCTGTAACAAACAAAAAAGTAGTGCAAATACAGTCCATTCAACAACATAAAAACGTGGTCTCATCGAACCGGATATAATTATTGGTTATTGAAACATGGTGTTGGTTGTAAAACATTCCAAAAAACTTAAGGTTGGCAGATGCCACGTTCCACTAACCAGGTCCAATCGATTTACTTTTGGGAGCTGATGTTTTCTATAGTTTGTTGAGTATAGGACAGGTAGCGTTAGGTAGAAATCAACCCATTCTCCAAAAAACCCGTCTTGGTTAGATTGTGGCAGGTCCAATTATGTTAGCAATTTGTCCTCAACGAACTTTCAAGTGTAACTTGAATTCAAATTTGGAAATACAAACTAATTAGAAAAGTTTTGGGCCCTGGAGGAGCCTCCATCATTGGGCCCTCTTCAATCAAATGAGGAACAACAGTGTGAGAGGTTGTTTATCGAAACTACATGCAGAAATGATGAGGGTAGATTCATAGTACAAATCCCTTTCGAAATGTCACCCTTAGAATTGGGCGATTCCAGGGAGTACGCCCTGAAGCGGTTTTATAATCTTGAAAGGAAATTTACCAAAAATCCTCATTTGAAAAAAATGTATACAGACTTTATGGAGGAGTATGCAAACTTAGGTCATATGTCACTGGTCGTTCTTAATGAGACAAGCACCACAACTCGTTTAAGAGTAGTGTTCAATGGGTCGGCACCATCGAGTAATGGTGTTTCACTCAAAGATCTTCAATACACTGGCCCTTACATTCAGGATGATTTGTTAGCGATTCTTCTTAGGTTTCGGGAAAAAAATGTAGTGTTTATGCTGATGTAGAGAAAATGTACCGAATGGTGTTAGTGGATCCCGAGTAAAGGTGCTTTCAGAGGATATTTTGGAGGTCAAGCGAGGTTGCAGAAGTGCAAGAATATAATCTCAACACGGTCACTTATCCAAAAGCAGCCCAAACGATACTTCATAATTTTTATGTCGATGACATGGTTTTCAGCTCAGAGACAATAACGAAGCTCTTCTTGTCTGTCAAGAGGTGGAACAGATTCTCAAATCTGGTTGTTTCCATTTACGGAAATGGATTTCTAACAAGCCGGAAATCATGGAGCAACTTGGGTGTGATGGTTTATCTCGAGATAAATTTCAATTTGGCGAAAAAGCAGAATATAAAACACTTGATCTATTTTGGTCATTTGGCAAGGATTTTCTAATGTACCTATTATCTTTGGGTCCATACCCAAATCGGGTAAGAAAACGAAACATTCTGTCTGACATTGCTGGAATTTTTCATCCTCTGGGGTTATTTAGCCCAACTATAGTTATCGCAAAAATTATTCTACAGAATTTGTTCCACTAGAAATATACAATAAATGGATAACCTTTAGAAATCAACTTCTGTCATTAAATGAGTTGCAAATTCCTAGACAAGTAGTCTGTACTGAAATGGTAGAGATAGAGGTACATGGGTTCTATGATGCAAGTTTAAAAGCATATGGAGCTTGTGTGTATATTCGCAGTATTCGAATGGATGGAACTATTCTAGTGTCTGGCTTGTGCAAAGACAAAGGTAGCTCCAATGAGCATTATAACGGTCCCACGTCTCGAGTTATGTGGCGCTCTGGTGTTGGCTCAACTTGTGGATAAACTTCGAAAGTCTCTAGGATTGAATTTAGTAAATTGTTTCTATTGGTCAGATTCTGTGGTGTTTTGATTTTTTTTGAAAAATCGATAGATATAAACTACCCCTTCGATGGCCTACAAATCAATCATTGCTTGGTATATCATTATATAGTCTTTCAGCAGCACATATACCAAAAATTAATTTGACTAAACATTTGTTAGGGTGAGTTTTGTTTTTTTTTCGAAATATCCATAAGTATAAACTACCCCTTCAACGTCCTTCAAATAAATAATCTCTTGATATATCATCATATAGCCTTTCATTAACACGTATACCAAATATCGACTTGGCTTAACATTTTTAAGGTTGGTTTTTATTTTTTTTTAAATATCGACAAGTATAAACCACCCCTTCGACGGCCTGCAAATCAATCATCTCTTAGTATATCATTATTTAGTCTTCCAGTAACACGTATACCAAATATCGACTTGGCTTAACATTTTTCAGGGTGGGTTTTAATTTTTAATCTAGAAGCATATCAAAGATCTCTTGGTATATCATTCTTAAGTTTTGCATTTGTTGTGTTAGACCATTTTCTGTTAAATTGAATTCCCATCGCCATTTCAAATCTTCAGCCATTCGATTTGGTTGAAAATTAGAAGAACTTTCGAATTTAATTTATCACCCGACGCCACTGACCATTTGGCAGCCAGATAAAAACGGCCGATAGAAAATTTCCGCTAACTTCACACCGGGTCTGCTACATAGGGCTTTTTGAATGAATGCAAAGTTGAATATATTCTAGATTTGTAATTCATATTCTCTATTATTTGATGACTCTGTTTTGAACTATCATGAAACAAGAAGCACAATTCCTCAAATACTTCTTATTAACTTTGAGATATCACTGAAATATGATATGGAGTTACTTTATTCACAACAATCATTTCCAGTAATTAACTTTATCTAGATTTCAAATATATATTATTTAAAGGGATAAGGGATTAATCATGTTTTGGATACAATCCGCCAAAGGAAACTATGATGCGTTTTGATTTTTTCCGAAATATTGACAAGTATAAATTACCCCTTCGACGGCCTGCGAATCAATCAACTCTTGGTATATCATTATATAGCCTTCCAGTAACACGTATATCAAATATCGACTTGTCTTAACAATTTTGAGGTTGGGTTTTAAATTTTTATCTAAAAGCATATCAAATATATCTTGGTATATAATTCTTAAATTTTCATTTGTTGTGATCGACCATTTTCTGTTAAATTGGATTCCCATTGCCATTCCAAATCTTCAGCCATTCGATTTGATTGAAAATTCGAAAAAATTTCGAGTTTAATTTATCACCCGACGCCACTGGTCATTTGGCCGCCACCCCTCTCTTAGCAAGCCCATTCATATCTTCCTGTTTTTCTCCTTCTTCCTGATATCTCGCTATCTATATCTTTCCTCCTCGCCCCTTCTGAATAAACTGTACCCGTAAGGTTAAATTTCGTTGATCTGAAGAAAAATATAAAATAAGTTTGCAAGAATAATTCTACTCAAAAATAGAAGAAAGTTATGAAAGCTCCGCCAAAATTGGTCCAAACCGTTCAAAACCAAAGTTTTTCTTGAATTCATGATTATTCCTCTTTTAATCAATAGCAATGGAAATGAAGAGATTTAACAGAAAATATTAGCGTCCAACTATATGACACAATAATCAAAGAAATATATAAAATCATATAGAGTAAAGCAATTTTATGCTTTGAAAATCTTTGAATATACTGAACCCTCATATTTTCCTCTTTCTGTTCCATTGTTTCTGATTTTATCAGATCATTAAAGAAACACCAATCATGATGCGAGGATTATGATGATGTGGGTTGTTTATTTTATTTTGTATTAATTGATTATTATTATCTTATTAACCAGTAGTCATCACAATAATTTTGCAATTTGTTATGATAGTGAACTTGATTGATTTGATTTATTATCAATTCTACTTGACTCTTAAAAAAAATACTTAACATAACAATAGAATGTCCGGCTATGTTGTTCTTACTCTTTTTCAAACACCATTTTACCTTTCCTTTGTTACCTTATTCAAGCTCAGTCGGTACGCCTATGGAGACATGATCATCCTACAGCTCAGCAGAGTTCAGTTGCGCCATCTAGTTGCTTTGTTTGAAGTCAAGTTATTGTTTCATGAACATATAGTTCGTGATACGATCAAAAGATGAATAACGAAACAGAAAATAGTTTAATTTGTTTTTTGTTTTATTGAAACGAATTTCCGAATATTTCAAAATCCTACTCCTGCGATATCTAGCTTATATTAAATATAATTGAATCTATGAACTTGATAAAATCATCACATGACTTGCTCATGCGTGATAGAATGAATGTAGCAAATAAATATTTACAGATTATATTGACAAAGTGGTTATGAAATAAAGTTCACCACTGTGGATAAACATTATCAAAGACCACAAAAAGTGTCTAATACCAATGACTTCGTTTATTTGTGTTTTTAAAAAGTACCTGTAGTTCGTTGCATTTGTGCACTCACGAAGACTCCTGGCTGTGTCCAGTGCTTTGGAAAGTGAACCTGTCCGACGTTGGCCCCCTTTTATTGTTGGTTATGTCCGGTGTGAAATGTGATCTGGATAGCAGGTAAGTGGTTTCTTCTTCAAATAGTTGTAGGCTGTTTCTTGGTTTGGATTATATTGATTGGAATTGCTCTCACAGTTGTGTTTTCTGCTCATTTGGAATGATTTTTCTGATGAAAAATTTTTCTAACGAAACATTTTTCTAACGCTTTCTTCAAAATTATCTTTTTTCGACTCCTGTTTTCTTCCTCTCGTAGCAACCATCAATTTTTGTTTTTGGGCATCAAATTTTAGTTTCCACACACTTTTAAAAGCAACTTTTTTTATTCTACCTATGATATCACTTCGTTTATTTGTGTTTTTAAAAAGTATCTGTACTTTTCTTATTCTACACTATGAAACTTATTTTATATACAGCTGTTGGAGTTTTAAATATTATTCGCACTGTATATGTTCCTACTTTATTCAACTGCATGAGAATAGTTGACTGTGAATTTGTTGTTGTTGTTTTTAAGAAATAAATTGACTGACAATTTTTGACAAGAAAAAATATAATTTCATTTTCGTTCTTCGAGACCAGATATTTCCATAAAATAAGCATTCTTCCAGGTAAAGTCAAATCATATGGTTCTTCGAGACCAGATATTTCCATAAAATAAGCATTCTTCCAGGTAAAGTCAAATCATATGGTCCTTCATCGCCTTTAGAGAAGAGCACTTTGGTACAAACAGTAATGTCAAGAATACGGAAGAGTGAAAGACTTGCCGAAAAAGCTATGCAAGCCGCAGGAGACACGAGAAGATCTGATCATAACCAAGAGAACGTTTTTTCTAAGAGATCGATGGTAGCCAATAATTTAGAAGACAAGACATCTGCCAGAGAATCTTTGAATGTCGACAACAAGAAGAATAACTCAGAACATGGTCAATCTAGATATGGAAGCAAAGTAGACTCGAAAAGAAGTTATTTGTCATCAAGAAAACGAAAAGAAATCGAGATGGGCGTAGAAATAAAGAAGAAAGAACTGAAAAAAGAAGTTTTGAAGAGACAACAAGAAATTTTAGATCTTCAACTCGCCATGAGATTAGCACAGATGGAAACGGAATCATCCGACACGGATCAGGATGAAACTGGGTCACACCGGTACAAAGAGTCAGTGGTAAGTGACGGTCCAGATGTCCAAAAATGGGTGACGGGAGAACTCCCATGGGCTAGGCAAACCGACGTTGAAGGTATAGACAAATCTACAATACCCAAGGTATTTGATCATAAATTAAGTAGTGTTAGTAACTTTCATTCTAAAAGTTTCGAAAAACATTCCATACAAAATGGAAACGTTCGTTCTCGACAACGTCAAAGGACATTAGAAACTTTTTTACTAGACAGGGTGTTCCGAAAGATTTGCCCATTTTCAGTGGAGATTCGACAGAATGGCCAAATTTTATAAATCAGTATAAAAATTCAACAGCCATTTGCGGTTATACAAACGAGGACAATCAATGTCGACTTCAAAAATGCCTCAAAGGTAACGCAAGAAAGGTAACGCAATCCTTATTGATATTACCACAGAACATTGACAAAGTTATCAGCCTTTTAGAAAGTCGTTTCGGTCGTCCGGAATATATTATATCACTCTTATTAGACAGGGTGAGACAATTTTCCATTATCAAAGAAGACAAGCTGGAAATGTTGGTTGAATTTTCAGATGAAGTGAAAAATCTTGTCGCTACCATTGAAGCATTGGAAGAAGAATATCATTTGCGAAATCCTATACTTCTACAAGAGCTATTAAATAAATTGCCAACTTTACAAAAGTTAAGCTGGGTCGAATACATTTCTGATAAAAAAATTAAGCATAAATTGGTCGAGTTCTCTTCATGGCTAGATAAAAAGGCAAATGCTGCCAGTCATCTTTTGATACCTCGAATTCCTGATGAACATTTTTCGAAAAATAAAGATATCACTCTTGCGACTAAAAGCTTTAGTAAAACTTGCATATGTTGTAAAAATGAAATTCACCACTTGAGTATTTGTCCAAAATTCAAATCTCTCTCGATAGATGACAGATGGAAATTTGTGACATCGAACAGAATATGTTTTTCTTGTCTTTTTCTATTCCACACTATAAAGGAGTGTAGAAAAAAGAAAACATGTTCGATTGATGATTGTCAAAAACCCCACAATAAAATGTTACATCATGTCATTGATCAAGAAACAGTTATTCCAAGGAATGATAATGCTGAAACTAATTGCCACATATTAACAGACAGAAAAGTTCCACTTAAGATTTTGCCGGTAGTAATTTCGAAAGATAAACAATTAGTTGAAACATTTGCCCTTCTTGATGATGCCTCTACCGTAAGTTTGATTGATGAAGACTTGGCCAATGACTCGAAATTAACTGGACCACGACAATCTCTTCATTTACAATGGACAAATAATCAATTCAAAGAACAAAACGATTCTAGAGTTGTGAGTTTCAAAATTTCATCAAAATCGGATCCAAATTCGAATTTCTTTTTACGCCATGTCAGAACTATCAAAGGTCTATCTTTACCCAGACAAACCATCAATATTCAGGAAATCAATGAACATTATCCATACATTGATAACCGCTTCACATCTTTGATTGACGCGCAACCTAAATTGTTGATTGGACAGGACAACTAACTGGCAACTGCTCGTGAGTAAAAAAATTATTTTTGGGCCGTGGCATGGTCCTGCTGCCAGCAAAACAGCTCTCGGTTGGGTCATCCATGGGAATTTCAAAGTGAATAATGGAAGTGTACAAGGACGGTTTGTTTGTTTCACTGATCATAAGGTGAAGGACGACCTCGACATTTTACATGATCTTGTAAAAGAACACTGGAAAATCGTCAATGTCTAAGGAAGATCCTCGTGCTGAACAAATTCTTGATACTACAATGAAGAGGATGGGAGATAGGTATGAAACAGGGCTTCTTTGGAAAGTTGATGATGTGTTTCTTCCCGAAAGTAAGAAAAATGCCTTGAGGAGACTGCTAGCCACCGAAAGAAGAATGGACAAAGACAAATCGTTTGCTAAAAATTATGTGAGGAAAATACAGGACATGGAAGAAAAAGGTTATATTTCGAAAATTTCTCCAGAATATATCCATATTTCTTCCACGAAGATTTGGTACCTCCCTCACTTTGGAGCTACCAATCCGAATAAACCCGCAAAATTGAGAGTAGTTTTCGATGCATCAGCAAAATCTCATCAGGTAAGCCTAAATGATTGTTTATTGACAGGACCTGACTTATATAACTCGTTGCAAACAATTCTTCTCAATTTCCGGACGAAAAAATATGCCTTCACAGCTGATATCAAAGGAATGTTTTTACAGGTGAAGGTGAGAAATGAAGATCGAATGTCCCAAAGAATACTATACAGGGGTATGGAAAGGAAAATGGAACCAGATGTCTACGAAATCAATGTAGTTTTCTTCGGATCGACTTGTGGTCCATGCCTGGCACGAGAAGCTAAAAACAGAAATGCCCGTTTCTTCAGCCATCAGTATCCAGATGCTGCTAAATCAATAATCGATTCTCACTATATGGATGATTACTTGGATGGAGCGGATACTGAAGAAGAGGCAACATCATTGATACGTGATGTATGTTTTGTACATAATAAAGGAGGTTTCATGATTTGTAATTGGGTTGCTAATGATTCACGTTTACTGAGACATTTGGATGAAAATGTTTTGGAAGATTGTCAAAAAATAATCGACAATCATTCTGAATTATCATCTGAACGAATACTCGGTGTATGGTGGGATCCTAAAGAAGACACATTCACTTTTAAAACCAACTTCCATAAAGTAGATAAGGATATATTAGAAAATAAAAGACAACCGACAAAAAGATACGTTTTAAAAGTAGTGATGTCAGTTTTTGATCCACTCGGATTTCTTGCAAATTTCATAATTCAGGGAAAAATACTATTTCAAGATATATGGCGAAGTAGAATAGACTGGGATGATGAAATTCCTGAAACCCTGTGTATGAAATGGACAAAATGGATTGATGATCTGAAAAATATTATTCAATTCAAACTTGCCCGACAATACTGTCCGATGGATAGACATTCGAGTAACCTTCAGCTACATATTTTCACTGATGCATCCGAAAACGCATACGCCAGTATAGCGTATTTACGGTGGCAACAGCATGAAAATGTCAAAGTAAGCTTTTTAAATGCGAAAACTCGTGTAACACCCCTGAAACCCTTATCAATACCACGCCTAGAACTACAGGCAGCTTTGATAGGAGCACGACTAGGCGCAAGCCTAAAAAAATCTATGGAACTAAATATATCTAATACGTTCTATTGGACCGATTCCAAAACCGTCCTGTCTTGGATTCGTTCTGAAGCAAGGCGATTCAAGATGTTTGTGGCACAACGTCTTGGTGAAATCCAAGAACTTACCAACGTTCTTGAATAGAGATATGTGAAATCCAAAGATAATGTCGCTGATGAAGCAACAAAAAGCTATGGTCAGACTGACTCTTCAAGCTCTAGTAGATGGATTAATGGTCCCGAATTCTTGTGGCAATCGTCCGATCAATGGCCTCAAGAGGAAACTTCTACAATTGTCAATGAAGAAGTATTCGAAATTTGTAAGAACTTCGTTTGTGTTCAAATTGAAACAAAAGCCGATATACCAAATCTGGAATACTTCAACAAATGGCAGAAGTTATTACGGTCGACAGCATGGATTTTCAGATTCATTGAAAATTGTAGGAAAAACAGAAAAAGTGGTGAACTTGATCCTTCGGAACTGGAAAAATCTGAAATTTTGTTACTGAAGAAGGTACAATTGGAATCGTATCCTGAAGAAATTTGCACTTTGAAATCAAAAAGAGAACTGAAATCTTCAAATAAATTGTACGCTCTTGATTGTTTTTACGACGACACAGATGAATTATTGAAACATGGAGGAAGAATAAACAATGCACCTCTATGTGATTATATGAAAAAACCTATCATATTGAACCCAAAACATGAAATTACCAGACTCATAATCAAATATCATCATGAACTTGTCAACCACCACGGCCAAGAAATTGTTGTTAACAATCTTCGACAGAAGTATTGTATCAGAATTAGACAAGCAGTTAGAAGTTGTTGGGCGAATTGTCAAGTTTGCAAAAATAGAAGGAGTTCCCCAGTTGTTCCAATTATGGGTCAATTGCCAGTTTGTAGACTTGAGCCAACTATCAGACCGTTCATCAAAACTGGTGTAGATTATTTTGGGCCCATTGAAGTGACCGTTAAAAGATCTCACGAAAAGAGGTATGGAGTTTTATTCTCCTGTATGGTAACCCGATCAGTTCACTTAGAAATAGCACACGACCTGAGCACTGATGGGTTTATTAATGTATTTAGACAATTTGGTTGCCGAAGAGGATTTCCAGAGGAAATGTACATTGACAATGGACTTAATTTCAAAGGTGCTGAGAAGGAGTTGGCTGAAAATCTTGGGAGATTAAATCAAGAAGAAATCAAAGCATTATGTACATTGAAAAAAACTAAATGAACTTTTAATCCCCCTTCAGCTCCGCACATGGGTGGTGCGTGGGAAAGATTGATCCAATCCATAAAGAAAAACCTCAAGGAAGTTTTGAAAGAAAGATATCCTCAAGAATATGTTCTTCGAACAACTTTCGCCGAGATAGAGAATATTATCAACTCAAGACCACTAACTGACGTGTCGATTGATCCAAATGATCATGAGGCAATAACTCCGAATTATTTCCTGATAGGGCCGTTATATGCCGCATTACCATGTGCTAAAATAGAAGAGAAGAATCTTAATCTGTTGACGAAATGGAAGGCAGCCCAGAAAATTTCCGATTTCTTTTGGCAACGATGGTCCCGTGAATATATACTCTCACTCACAAAACGAACCAAGTGGCACAAAGAACAGAAATCCATCAAATTGGAGGATGTTGTACTAATTGTTTATCCAAATACAACCAGGAATTGTTGGCCCAAAGGCATAGTGGTAAATTTATATCCTGCGAAAGATGGAAAGATTCGTATAGTCGACGTGATGACCGCGAAAAAGACCGTTTTTCGAATACCAGTTTCCAGGCTTTGCATCCTACCTGTTCAGAAGGATAGCAAAGAAGAAAGTAATTGTTAATAGGAGCAATTACTGGGTGGGAGAAATGTTGGAGTTTTAAATATTATTCGCACTGTATATGTTCCTACTTTATTTAACTGCATGAGAATAGTTGACTGTGAATTTGTTGTTGTTTTTAAGAAATAAATTGACTGACAATGTTTGACAAGAAAAAATATAATTTCATTTTCGTTCTTCGAGACCAGATATTTCCATAAAATAAGCATTCTTCCAGGTAAAGTCAAATCAACAGCTAATATTTCGATACTCAATACTATTCATACAAAGTGGTTATAAATTCTTATTCAACCATTTTCTGTTCTCAGATTTGATATTTTATTATTTTTTTATGAGAAATTATTTGACATGTCCCTGTCATGTTCCCTTGAGTTTCTAACGTTAGCATACAGGATGTTCTTGCTTATATATTATTTTTATCTGTTTGAATTCTAAGATTTTCTTTGTAGATTTTGATGTCATTTCTTTTTATACGTTGTGCAATCTAAATGGATAGTTGGAAACATATTGATGTCAATAGAAAAGCTCCACTGCCAAACTCTTTAATGATCTGCGTCGAACATAAGATGGTAAAAGGTTTCAGAAATGGTAAAAGTTTTTAAAGGTATTTGAAAAATTGTAAAACTACTATAGCAGGTATTCATGTGATGTATCAAGTTTTTATTCTTTTACTAGTTAACATATATTTGATATCATAACAATTTCACTAAAATTTATATTCAAGATTTTAATACTTGTCAGTAAAATTTGAATATCAATTTTATTACTTTTTAAGATTACTAATATTACTTTCTTTTGTTTCAGATGCCACCTGTCATTGGAATTATCTCCGATTCAACAAAGAATATTTGTCAAGATAAGAACATTCATGAGACTTTTATTTTATTCTTATATTTTGTACTGATATATATTTTCAATATTGAAAACTCCTCTCAACATTTTACTATGAGGATCTATTAATCCATAACTATTTTTAGCATTTTCATTGCCTATTTCATAAGGTCCCTCAAGTGGCATTTATAATTTCGCACATATGCCTTGTCTACTATTAGGTACCCTTAAAGCTTTTACTATCACTAAATCTCCCTTCTTGAATCTAGTTCGCTCTGAACTCCTTTTGTTTTCCTTTTTAATATATTTTATGGCATTTCTTCGAATTATCACATTGACCTTGTTCATTACCTCATTCAAAACTCTTTCACTTTTTATCCATTCCCTATCAGGCATTCTCCCAGTCTTAATATACATCGGATATTCTTCTGTTAGTCTACTTGGCACTTCATTAAAATATTTCTCTATTATATCTAATTTTTCATCCCGTAGTTTTTGATTTTCTTGTGAAGTAAGTCTTAAATATTTTATCACCTCTCTTATGTACCTTTCCGTAGGGTTTGATGAAGGATGTCTGATACTAGTGAAGTTTAACTGTATACCAATATCCTGAGTAAACTTTCTCATCTGATCATTGGTAAAATATGTTGCATTGTCAAGAATAATTTGTTCTGGTTTTCCTATTTCCACTATAATTTTTTTTAATACATTTTTTACAGTTTTAAAATTGGTTTTCTCAGTAGGATATAATTTAATAAATTTTGAAAAGTCGTACACAATTACAAAAATATGTTTATTATTGTTATGAGTGTATTAAATTACTGACAAAATCTATCGAAATAATTTGTAAAGGTCTGCTTGTGATGATACTTTTGGGTTCATTTCTGTTAATTTTATTTTGATGTTTTCCCAATTGGCACAATTGACATTTAGTAATTTCTAAATCTTGTAAAGTTTTCGTAATCCCTATGTGTAGATATTTTTCATGTATATATTTGATTATTTCTTCTGACAATTCTTTTGTTATGACATACAATTCCTCACCATTAACAATTTTAATCACTATACCATTTATTTGTACTGTGCCTCTTTTTTCTTTATCAGTTAATTTATGTTGATCTTCTACTATTTTACTGTCAGAAAATAATCCTATATTATTTTTGAAAACATTGACACCTATTTTAATTTGTCTAGGAATATTAGACTTTTCCATTTCCATTCTCGTTAATGTGTCAGTTATTATATTTTGTTTCCCTGGTATATGTTTAATTTCAAACTTATATTCTTGAAGTAATAATGTACATCTATGTACTCTGTTACAAGCATATTTACAATTTACTATGGACATAAGTGCTTCGTGGTCAATTTCTATGTAAAATTTAGCTCCTAATAAATAAAATCTTAATTTTGTAATGCAAAATATAATACTAGCTAATTCTAATTCAGTAACACTGTAGTTACGTTCATGTTTTTTAGTTATTCTTGATACAAAAGATATTGGAACTTCTTTCCCCTGTTGGATTTGAATTAATACCCTTGCAAATCTTTGCATAGATGCATCGGTTCTTAAAATAAATGGTAGATTGTAATCAAGATGTTTTTTTTTTTAAATTTTGTATAAATATGTCTTTCAGTTCTAGAAATGCTTTTCCTTGCTCATTCACCCATTTCCATTTAACATTCTTCTTCAACAGTTCTAATAAAGGTAACTCTTTGTCACTCATCAGGTCTGAAATTAATTTTTTTAAATAATTTAATATTCTCAAAAATCCTCTCAGAGTTTTTAAATTGTATGGTCTAATATATTCCCTGATTGTCCTAATTCTTTCATGATCCATTTCTACACCTTTTTCATTTATTTTAGACCCTAAATAACTAATTTCCTTTTGGAAAAATTCACATTTATTTATATTTATCTTAAGACCTGCTTCATCAAGTATGTGAAATATTTTTCTTAAATGTTCTTTATGAATCGTTTCATTTCCAGAATAGATTAAAATGTCATCAATATAATTTAATGCAAAATCTTCATATTTATCAAGTATTTTGTGTAACACTCTTTCTAATGCTGGACAAGCAGATTGTAAACCATATGGAACAACACAAAATCTATAAACTACCCCTTCTATGCAAAATCCTGTATAATTTCTAGAATTTTGATGTAATGGTATTAACCAAAAGCTATGTTTTAAATCAATTTTGGAAAAAATCTTAGCATTTGTAATTTTGCCAAAAATGGTTTCTATATTTAATGGAGATTCATACTGTGGTATTGTAATTTTATTCAGTTCTCTGCCATCACATAATCTAAGTTCACCATTTTTCTTTACAACTACAACTATTGGATTTATATAATTACTGGTACTTCTTTCAATTATTCCCTGTTTTGACATTTTTCCTAACTCTTCTTTTACTTGTTCTCTATATTTATATGGAATTGGACAATTTTTAGATCTGAATTTTTCTGGTTTCTTTTACTTCTATTTTGTGTACATAGTCTTTCGCTATTCTTGATTCATACATAATTAACTTCTTATATTTATTTAATAATTCATTATAATTTTCATTTTTATCATCACATTTATATTTCTTATCATATATTCCATTATTATTATTATTATTATCATTATCACTTTCATTTCTCACATACACAAAATATTTTTATCTATATTTACTTCTAGTTTTTCTTCAAAAAATGCAAACCATTTATTATCTATTACTATACCTTTTCTTTCATAATCTATTTTAGCTTTAACTTTTTATAACTGATCTGTACCAATAATTACATCAAATTCCATGTCTTTGAATACCAGTTATTGTAATTCAATGTTTTTATTATCTATCTCCTTAATTATAATACTTGTTTTGATTTCTTTATTATATATTTAACTTTTTTTAAAATTTTTACGATTTTGTTCCCTATTTCACCTGTTAAAATTATTAAACATAAATGGCTCATTTCCCATGTTTTCGTTAACCATTATAAATTCTATAGGGTGTTCATAGTTATGTCTATCCAGCTTCAGATATGGTTGTTCTAATAAAAATTTTGTTGTTCTGATGTACTTGTCGGTGTGTTTATCTGGATATTTTCCACCGGTATATTAGTTTGTCCTTCTCTTTCAGTTAAATTTACGGCACTATTGCTCCTTCTATGAAAATGTATGTGTTTTGTTTGTTCATTAGATTCCTGGTTATTAGTAAAAGGATTTTGTTGATCCTATTATAAATTTGTCTTTGTCCATTATATTGATTTTGTTGTGGATACCTGTTATTTTGATACTGATTTATATTATTATTATAATTATTATCATAGCTACTATTTGTATATTGATTTCTAAAATTTCTTTGGGTACTAGTGTTATCATTACGATTATTATTATTCATATTATAATTTCTATTCCTATTTTGGTTGTAATAATTATTATTATACCTATTACTTGGATAGTTGTTTTCATTTGACATATTTCTATTATTACTTTGGTTATTCATATACCTATTTTGATTGTTATAGTTTTGATATCTGTAATTACCTTGTACATTCCTATGTTGGTTGTATTTTCCAACTTCTAAAGATAAAGTTCTTTCTAATCTTGATAAATATTCGCTTAGTCTATCCATGGTTTTTATTTCATCATATTTATTATTTCAAGATCTCCTGTTTAAGTGTCTGCTTATGTTGCCTACTATTTCTTCTTCTCTCATAACCGGGTTGAGGTATTGCGACATTGCAAAAAGTTGTATGGCATAATTGTTATAATTTATACTCCTTTTCTCATCAAACTTGCAAAGTGTAATTTGTCTCTGACAATTAATTAGCATTTTCCCCCCAATATTATTGTTTTATAAATAAATTTTAAAAACTTGAAAGCCATTAATATTTCTAAGGTTGATTAAGTAAATATTGCCTAATAATATCTTTTAATTCTTCTATTGAATTTATATTCCTAGCTTTATTTTTTATGAATGTTAAGGGGTGTAATTTTTTTATATTGCCATCAAACTTGTTATTTATCTGTACCCCTTGGCATGTGTTTATTATCCTATTTTCTATATTCCTTTGATTCTGGTTATCGTTTTCTATCAAATTATTTCTTTCCTTTATATTGGATATTTCATTTTCTACTGTGATTAATTTTTTATTTGTATCTTTTTGTTGTGTATCAACCTTTTTATTGAGGATGTTTATGTCATTCATAAATTCTTCATTACTGTTGTCAATATCTATTCTCATATCTCTTACTTGTTTGTCATTTTGTTCTATAGAATTGTTAATAATAGCTATTTCTTGGGTAACAGATCCATACAATTCTGTATTATTTTATTCTAATCTTGTCTCTAATTGTTTATGCATTTCACTTGTACTCTACTTTCCATTATTTCCATATTTTCTTTCACATCTTCTATTTTTCCTTTCATTCATCTTGCATACTTTCCATATTTTCTTTATTCACACCTATATATTTTTTTATTACATCATTAATTCTTTCTCCCCTTCTTCCCATACTTTCTCTCATTCCATCATTCATTCTTTCTTTTCTCTTCATTCTTGCTGCGTTTTCTTTAATTTCATGCTTTCTTTCATATCATCTTTCATATTCGCCATATTTTCATTCATTCTTGCCATGTTTTCATTCATACTTGCTGAGTTTTCTTTCATTTCATCTCTATTTTCTTTCTTTTTTTTTTTCCATTTTTTATTTTCTTTTTTTTTATTTTCAATTTACTGAATTTTCACTAATTCTTTCTTCCATTCTTGCAGAGTTTTCTTTCATGAATTCCATTATTTTTGTTACTGACTGTCCCTTTTTGTCCTTTCACTTTGTGCTTCGCACTCCCTCTCACTACTACTCTCTCCTTGTTCCTGATCACCCCTCTCTCTACCTTCTGCACCTTCTTCCAAACCAACTTTTTTAACATCTCTCAAATCCATTTTCTCCTTTCACACTTATACAAATATGTCAATCCAAGAATTTTAGAATGTCAAATTGAGATTTTCCCTGTATACTATATTGATTTTAAACAAATATTTTTCCTATCAATTTCTATAAAATTTTCTGTTTTCAAATTAATTAATATACATGCATCTAATTATTATATTGGCTATTCTGCTCCGCGTTGGGCGCCAATATTATTATGATGATGTGGGTTGTTTATTTTATTTTGTTTTTTATTGATTGATTATTATTATTATTATCATTTTATTAACCACTAGTCATCTCAATAATTTTGCAATTTGTTATGATAGTAAGCTTGATTGATTTGACTTGATTCTTAAAAAAAATACTTATAACAATAGAAAGTCCGGCTATATTGTTCTTACTCTTTTTCAAACACCATTTTACCTTTCCTTTGTTACCTTATTCCAGCTCAGTCGGTACGCCTATGGAGTCATGATCATCCTACAGCTCAGCAGAGTTCAGTTGCGCCATCAAGTTATTGTTTCATGAAAATATAGTTCGTGATATGATCAAATGATGAATAACAAAGCAGAAAATAGTTAAATTTGTTTTTCTTTTTATTGAAATGAATTTCCAAATATTTCAAAATCCTACTCCTGCGCTATCTAGCTTATATTAAATATAATTGAATCTATGAACTTGAAAAAATCATCACATGACTCGCTCATGCGTGATAGAATGAATGTAGCAAATAAATATTTACAAGTTATATTGACAAAGTGGTTATAAGTATGAAATAAAGTTCACCACTGTGGATAATCATTATCAAAGACCCCAAAAAGTACCAATGATATCACTTCGTTTATTTGTGTTTTTAAAAAGTACCTGTACTTTTCTTATTTTACACTATGAAACTAATTTTATATACAGCTTATATTTATATACTTAATATTATTTATATAAAGTGGTTATAAATTCTTATTTAAGCATTTTCTGTTCTCAGATTTGATATTTTATAATTTTTTTATGAGAAATTAATGTGCACGAAATTTCGTGTCATTAAAATTCCACGATAACAGGTCTAACTAAGCTTCAACACACAGATTATAGAAAAATCGAATTTAAACGGTTTTCTTCACATAAAGGATTCAATATAAAATTGAACCAGAGAAAGGTAGATCTCAGGTGAAAAACAACTACTTTCCTGGCAAATACCACGCAGAACGTTGAATGATATTCACCTGAAAATCTTGACTACTCCGTACTGATGAGGGCCAAGCAGCCTGAAACCGGTATGCGGATTGTTAGGTGAACACGACATAAATTAAACATAATCGAGCTTATCAGAAAGAAACATTTGCATTCAATGTCCATTGATATTATATGGAAGTATGCATGGATTTTCAGGTGAATATCATTCAACGTTCTGCGTGGTATTTGCCAGGAAAGTAGTTGTTTTTCACCTGAGATCTACCTTTCTCTGGTTCAATTTTATATTGAATCCTTTATGTGAAGAAAACCGTTTAAATTCGATTTTTCTATTCATTCCACTTCACATGGCACTTATCTCACACAGATTATAGGTGTCACTACCTATACGTTGATGCTTTCCACATTTTCGTACTTGCAGATAGGTATTAGCACTATGAGATATTTGATGCGAATTCGAAAGAGACCACAAGCCGTCCAGATGATTGGGAAACCATGAAACAGCTGTTGGCGGATGGTGGCTCCCTTGGATTCGTAACAAATTTCTCTTTCTCTCGTTATTTGTTTTGCGTTCCAAACACATTTTCTCAATAAATTTTTTCGATATCTTTTCAATTTGACCCATTTTGCGGCACCACAGACAACTTTTTCTAAATTCCCGCCAAATCTGAGATCACGTGATATAAATCGCAATGGATTTTTTTGTTGTCAGACATGCAGAAACGAACCGCCGTTGGAGTTTTTCAGAAATTTCAATAACAAATGTTTTTCCCATATGTAGCCAATTTTATGACGGAAACTGTATATATATATATATATATATATATATATATATATATATATATATATATATGTATATGTATATATATATATATATATATATTCGTATTGATATCAGTTTGAATTGAATCTCACGTAAGTAAGTTATCATTTATAACATAAGTTTTTATTCTCAAACCATGCATTTGTAGTAGTCCTGAGGAAGGCAATGAACGTTGCCGATAGTACGACGTATTCCAAAGACTTTTCTTTCAATCATTGAGGCCCGATGAAAGATACATCTGACTGTTGAATCATTTTTCAAACGAACCAGTCATGGTAACGAAACTATCTGAATATATATTTGATTCTAATATATTTTTTTTAAGAAAAACTTCAACTATGTACCAAAAATCTTAATGACTTCCATTCAGACATAACAAGAAATACCCCAGATTTAATTTCAATTGAAAGTTAAGGTTTCACCTATCAGAGAAGAACACACCAAAAACTCATCCAGAGTAAAAATATTTAGAAAACCTTATTTTAAGAAAAAAATCATATCTACATTTGAATCTGAGTGAGAGTGGTCTTCCATCAAGAATTTAATAAACATTTACTTCTTTATTACATACTCAATGGGACAAAATGTCCAGAAGAGATTTTTATAGTAGAAGCAGTGAATGATTATCTAATATATATATATATATATATATATATATATATATATATATATATATATATATATATATATATATATATAGCCCTCTAAGAAAAGTGTTAACCGTAGACACTTGCGGCCCTCATCAGTACGGTGAAGAAGTGCAAGGATGAACAACACTTGGTAGTAAACGACAAATCAACGGAGTCAACAAACAGAAGCCAGCCGCACATTTATGGTTTCGGTTAGCAGACCCTGCATTCCAGGGCAACAACCAACGTCACCATGGAGGCAGCTATAGCTACCTGCGTGTCATCCAAGTCCAGGAATATAAAGATGAAAGGGAAGAATATCGAGGGGACTGTTAAAAACTTTTCTTAGAGGGCTATATGTCCATTAAATTCCTTCCATTTTGTTTTTAACAGTCCCCTCGATATTCTTCCCTTTCATATATATATATATATATATATATATATATATATATATATATATATATATATATATATATATATTTATACAAGGAAAAACACCTCCAAACAGCACAATGTGCTAAACAATAAACCATTTAAAACGGAATATGTGTTGTAGGTAAGAATATAATGCAAAAAACAGCCAATGTCCCATAAGGAAAAATATTTTTTTTGTAGAAATCTGATGAAGCCTAGGAGCCTCCAGGCAAAACGTTATTTTAAAAAAATTTAAACAATAAATTTTAAATAAGTTTTTTATAAATATATATATATATATATATATATATATATATAGAATAAGACCGACAAACTCCGACATCAGATTCCTCACCTCATTTCGAGGTGAAAAATTGCTATCAAGGTATGTCCTAAAATGCATTCCCTCTGAGATACAGGGTGTCAAAAGTACGAAAAGAATTCAGATTTAATTTGTTTTCTCCAAAATTCCTGAAGGAAAAAATCTGAAACTTGGTACACTAATCAAGGTTTATTAACGTGCTAATTCGAAGTTATAATTTTTTATTTTCGTTAACCAGTGGCGTAGTTACGATGGTATGTGGTCATATGATCCTTCATATTTTCTTGGGACAAGTGAATGGACGAATGAGCGTTTGACATCAGTTCGGCTCATCGATACTCGACCTTAAAGTCAAAACATTCCGTGTGCCTAAAAGTGGAGGTTTCTGAGATAATTGATAAAAACTGAAGATATGTCCTTAGTAGAGACATAATTTCCTATGTGCAATAATCGCATAATGCTAATTTCTTACAACATATCGTAATATGTGTCAACCTCCTGAACATTTTTTAAAGTTGTGAGAATCGGAAAGATAGTACGGGTGAGTCAGAATGAGATCGATAACTCCATTTTTTCATTCATCATATTATTTGATCGAATCGATGTCGCGGAATCACTAATATGTTACCATACTTTCTTGCATATGATTGTTTTGACAGATCAACTGACAAACAAACCCAACCTCAAATTCATAATACTCCACTTAGATAAGAGTTAACTGAAATAATTATTGCCCAAAATTGAAGATAAGTACTCTCAATTTGTTGAAGTTTATGTTGGAGTATCATTATCAAAGCCATTTCTGATTGAATTATCTAGGAAAATATTATCCAATCAACATATTTTTGATGGATAAAAACAATTATTGTGTTTAGTGGGTACACTACATAGAAACAAACAAGGCATTAAAGCAAATGTTCGAATGGACCACCATTTTGTTCAATACATAATTGGCATCTCCGTATCATCGACTGTCGCACGCTTTGGAATATTGCTGGTGTATCCTGTATTAACGTACATGCTGCTAAAATTCTTGCCGATAAATCTTTTACAAATTCTACAGGTTTTTCATACACTAGGAATTTAAGGTATCCCCACAAAAAAAGTCTAGTGAAGTTGAATCCGGAGAACGTGCAGGCCAATGTATGGGACCAACCTATCCACCGATCATGGAATGTTTGATCAAGAAATTGACCAACGATTCGTTGGAAATGGACCGGTGCTCCGTCATATTGATACCACATTCTTTGACGAACCAATAGAGGTAGAAGATATGGTCCAACGATACGATTTTCGATAATTCCTACCAAAATATTCAATGAAAACTTTTGTTGGTAGCCTTTTCGAAACATTCCATGCGGAGTTTGTTCATCCCATAAATGGCTGTTGCTACTATTGAAATATCCATCTCTTGTGGAACATATTTGCCTCATCCGTGAATAGAACATATCTAGAAAAGACGTTTGCTCCTTCATACATCCTCAAAAACCATTCCCAAAAAAATCTACGAGGGTCATAATCACCAGCATGTAGGGCCATCATCTTCTGTAGACAAAATGGATAAAATAGTTGTTCACGTGCTACCCGACTTACTGTGTTGATTGTGACACTTGTAACCTATACGAAATAGCCCAGTAGAAGGATCTGCTGCTAATCGTTCAAGAATTTGTTCTTCCGTAACATTATCTCCTTTGTTCTATTCACACCACAATGGTGTTTACTGAATTTAAAGGGCCCAGTTTCCTTCAATCGTCGATGCACAGCTATAAAATAGTGATGTACATGTGGATGATGTCTGTTTGGATATCTATGTTGATATAATTCAGCAGCGGCTCCGGCATTTACCCCTGTTTTACCATAAACGAAATGCATATCTGTATATTCTTCAAATGAATAATCCATTTTGAAACGATGTTCACTTGATAATAATACGAACTGTTTTGGGTTACTGTCAATTATGTCTAATGTAAGTATCGATATATCAGTGTGTTTCTACCGGGAACAATGAAAAAAGGGTACGTTTCATTTTAGTTCCAATTTTCGTGTATGTTTTATGCGTTGATCAGTGGTGTACTGAACAGCCTACCACAAACTAGCATGAAAGGCCCGACTTTGCAACTAGTTATCACGAATCGAAAGAAATCATTTAAGTAGATATTGATAATAAATGTTGATTTCTTCATCAAAAACATGTTTATTGGATAATATTTTCCTAGATAATTCAATCAGAAATGGCTTTGATAATGATACTCCAACATAAACTTCAACAAATTAAAAGTACTTATCTTCAGTTTTCCGCAAAAATTATTTCAGACCTTAACTCTTATCTAAGTGGGGTATTATGAAACAATCATATGCAAGAAACACATATCAGTGAATCCACGACATCGATTCGATCAAATAATATGATGAATGAAAAAATTGAGTTATCGGTCTCATTCTGACTCACCCTTACTATGTTTCCGATTCTCTTAACATTATAAAATGTTCAGGAGGTTGACACATATTCCGATATGTTGTAAGAAATTAGCATTATGTGATTATTGCACATAGGAAATTATGTCTCTACTAAAGACATATCTTCAGATTTTCTCAATTATCTCAGAAACCTCCACTTTTAGGCACATGGAATGTTATAACTTTTAGGTTGAGTATCGATGAGCCGAACTGATGTCAAACGCTCATTTGCCCATTCACTTGTCCCAAGAAAATATGAAGGAACATATGACCACATACCATCGTAAGTACGCCACTGGTTTACGAAAATGAAAAATTATAACTTAAAATTTTAACGTTGATAAACCTTGATTAGTGTACGAATTACAAATTTTTTCATTCAGGAATTTTGGAGAAAACATATTAAATCTTAATTTTTTTCGTACTTTCGACACCCTGTATCTCAGAGGGGATGCATTTTAGGACATACCTTGATAGCAACTTTTCACCAGCCAGAAATTTAGATTGTTTATAAAATGGACTAAAAATTATAGAATAATTTCTCTTAGCCCCAGACAGATTTATAACCCTGTAAAGATTTCTAACCCCATACAGATTTTCCTGAAAAGTTGTGATTGTGAATTTTTAATGGATAGGAAAATAGTTGTGAAACAAAAAAAGGGAGATGCATGCAATAGATAATTGATGCATGAATAGTTCACCTAACAATTTTATTGCACTGCAAATGTGTGAGTTTTATCAACGACAGCTACTCCCTACACCCCCTATTATTATCTATTGCATGCGCCCACGTTTTTCGTTTTAAATCTTACAACTATATTTATCGCTATTGAAAATTCACAATCACAGGAATCTGTATGGGATTAAAAATCTGTATAGGGCTAGGAGAAAATATTTTATACTTTTTTTCTCTTTGTAAATGTGGTATATTAAAAAAATTATCCAAATAATTATTTTCTGCTTTTTAGTCTTGAGGTTCAAGTTTCTAGCTCATCGGGAATTTAGTTTAAAATCGATTGCTCCCTACTATTATCATTATTATTATTATTTCGTTGAGGTATCGACTGCTAGGGTCATTAGCCTTTCAAATTTTTTTATTTTGGTTCATGTATTATATCTATATCTGGTAATAATTGTATCAATATAATACTCAAAGGTGTTTTTTCTATAGTTTTTTGTAAATACCAGTCTCTTTGAGAAATGAAAGTGTTCGGGCTATAGTACTCATGTTATTTTTCAGGCATGGGCTTGATTATGTTTAAATTTAATTCTGAATCTTGAAAAAGAAATGATTGCTATATTTATATCGGGTGATTTTTTGACACAGTGTCAAGTATGAAAAATATCACCCGATATAAATATAGCAATCATTTCCTTTTCAAGATTCAGAATTAAATTTAAACATAATCAAGCCCAGAGTGTAAAATTTCATAGTTCATTTATTTATTAGTAATTCATCATTCAGTATCACATTTATTGAAATACAGTATTTCCTGCATATTCAGAGTTCATCGCCGTTTATTAACAGGTGTCGGATTACAATTCAATTCCTGAGTACTGAATGGCAAGGACACTGATTCTGCAATAGGAAGCGCAATAAATCATGACTCAACGATATTTTTAATATAAATTGAAATGATTGTTTTTGGCTCGGTTCTTTTTATTGTGCCTGTTTATGCTGCCAGTCCATGATGACACATCTCCTTCTCTGGGTTGTTATTATAATGTAAGTGTTACTTTTATTGATTTGTTTTTTGGTACATAGCCCCATTGTTCACTTCACTATTTTTGTATTCACAATTGTGTTATTTTTTGCCCTTTTAGAATTTTCATTGGAAGATAAAAGACACCTAGTGATTGAAAAACTGCATAAAAACTATATTTGAGAATATTGAAAACTCGAGTTTGTTTTTGCTTTAGAATAAAAAAATACGACAAGATAATAAGAGGCGAGTTGTAAATTATTTTCCAGTATAAAAATGAATTTCTAGTTAAAAATCAAATAACCAAACCAATGTTTTCGGTAATTCTGAAACTTCTTGAACCAAATTAAGGAAATAAAAACCATTGGAAATGATAAATACATCATAAAATAAATACACCAAAAATACACCTTGTTCACTTCAATTCAAAAAAATATATTGAAAACAAAAACAATCACCTACACCAGGTATAGTCATTTAGTTCACAATTGAAATTTAAAAGAGAAAAAAATATTTCAGGAAAAGTTTATTTGCTGTTAACCCTTGAAAATTTTTTGTTGCAGGCTCATTATGAAGAATGAAACCTCCAAGAACGAAGACCGCGCCTCCACCATAATGTCACGCCCTACTTTGGGAGACCCTGTGAAACCCTGGCCCCCTAATTGTTTAGGGTGCCCACTAATTAACTTGCTTGGCTTGCGAGAGGTTAAAACATTTTAATTCTGTGATTGTGACTTGTGACCACCCTGGTATAGTGAAATAAAAAAAGTGAAGTGAAAACTATTATGGTTTATTGAAAATTCTAAAAGGGCAAAAAATAACACAATTGTGAATACAAAAATAGTGAAGTGAACAATGGGGCTATGTACCAAAAAACAAATTAATAAAAGTAACACTTACATTATAATAACAACCCAGAGAAGGAGATGTGTCATCATGGACTGGCAGCATAAACAGGCACAATAAAAAGAACCGAGCCAAAAACAATCATTTCAATTTATATTAAAAATATCGTTGAGTCATGATTTATTGCGCTTCCTATTGCAGAATCAGTGTCCTTGCCATTCAGTACTCAGGAATTGAATTGTAATCCGACACCTGTTAATGAACGGCGATGAACTCTGAATATTGTAACGTAAATAAACTTAACTTGGTTTAAC